>WSYH01009776.1:0-24987 GCA_036426205.1 Ascaphus truei | reverse complement strand
TCCCCCCCACTGCAGGTTTCTCCCACTGCAGGTTACCCCCACTGGCAGATAAGGGTAACAGTCCCAAGCTTCACCAGGCCTCCGGACTCTCCCCCGCATGGCGTCCGCACCTTCTCAGGTTTGGTGTCCCAACACTCCATCATCAGAGCCTGGAGCCGGTGGTACTGGACCTCCTCCGGACGCCCCAGCACTGGGCGGATTCCTTTGGACAGCTTCTTGGAGATCTGTACCTGGTGCTGACCCAGAGCTGGGCGCTGACCCGATAACAGCTCATACAGCACCATGCCATAGGAAAACATGTCCACCTAAGGACAGGCAGAACAGTTCTGTTACAGACAGGAAAAGCCGGGCCGTGCACCTGTAATAACGACCAGCAGGGTGACTGCCACGTTAAGGACACGCGCTTACATTTACCAAGCGGGGTTGGAACAGGCGGCGTTCTGTGGCGCAGTTGTTATCACTACTTAGTTAACATGGCCCACAGCCGGTCGTCCTTGCTCTGCTTGTTGGTTTTGCCTCTTTGCAAAAAAGGTTCGTGACCTTTGGGTCCTTATTTCCGTGACCTTTGCGGCCTTATTTCCGTGACCTTTGGGTCCTTATTTCCGTGACCTTTGGGTCCTTATTTCCGTGACCTTTGCGGCCTTATTTCCGGTCTGTAGTAACTGTTCGCGCTCCAGAAATCGGTTCTTCAGGAATATATCAAATAGCTGCAACTTCCACTCATGGGAAGGGCCACGCTTCTTCCACATGCCACGCTGCTGCCACGCCACGCTGCTTCCACACACCACGCTGCTGCCACACGCCACGCTTCTTCCACATGCCATGCTGCTGCCACACGCCACGCTGCTGCCACACGCCACGCTGCTTCCACATGCCACGCTGCTTCCATGCGCCACGCTGCTGCCACTTTGCTGCCACACGCCACTTTGCTGCCACATGCCACGCTGCTTCCACACGCCACACTGCTCCCACACGCCACACTGCTCCCACATGCCATGCTGTTGCCACGCTGCTTCCACGCACCACGCTGCTTCCACACGCCACACTGCTCCCACATGCCATGCTGTTGCCACGCTGCGGCCACACGCCACGCTGCTGCCACATGCCACGCTGCTGCCACACCACACTGCTTCCACACGCCACGCTGCTGCCACGCCACGCTGCTGCCACATGCCACGCTGCTGCCACATGCCACTCTGCTGCCACATGCCACGCTGCTTCCACGCCACACTGCTGCCACAAGCCACGCTGCTGCCACAAGCCACGCTGCTGCCACACGCCACGCTCTTGCCACATCCTACGATCTCCTCCCATAGTCTGTGGTGGTAATTCTTTAAGGTGCACTAGGGACAGGCACTAATGCCCCTTACTGAATTACCCCCTCTGTATCAGCGCAGAGCAGGGCGACACGCTGCTCCTTTGATCTGTGCACAGATGCATGAAACGGAAGTAGGGTTACTGGCTCTGCACTTCTGTAACCCAGGCTGTGCTGAAAAGCTGTGTAATGCGGCAGGCGCACGCTTACAGGGGTCCGTGTTAAAGTGGACAAGAAATAAAAGGTGACACTGCGAGTGCTCATCTGCATGTCATTACCCAGAATCCCTGGCTACAGTGGAAGCACTGTTTGCTAAGAGATAATGGGGAAGGGCAGGGCTGCAGACTTATCGGTGACGCGAATGTGCTCACACGCGGTATTTTTACCTGTACAGATTGTGACAACCCAAAGAATGACATCACAAATCTGCGCAGGAAAGTCGGCACATCTCTCCCTCCCTGATGAAGGTGGATTTGGAAACGTCGGACGCTGTTATTATTATTTTGTGGGGTGCTCTCTTCCTACTTCACCCCATACTCCCCTCGATACACACACCCCAATGATTTCTTCGCAGCCGTGGGACACCGCGCGCAGGACACGCTCACCTTCTCGTCATAGACGATCCGTGGTCGGATTTCGGGTGCCTGGTAGCCTGGGGTACCCTCTACACCCAGCGCCCCCTCGTGGAACGACAGCCGCGAAATGCCGTAGTCGGAGAGCTTGATGTTCACCGATTCCCGGACGTCCAGCGACCAAACCAGGATGTTATCGGACTTCAAGTCGCAGAAGATGATGTTCTTCTTGTGCAGGTAAGCCAGGCCGGACACGATCTGATAGGCCACGCGTTGGGTCAGCATGTGACCAAGGGGCATGAACGACGGGGGCACTGCCAAGCAAAGGAGCCGGGAGTTAGCATGTAAAGAAAGGGTGACACGGGAGAGCCGATGGGAACGGTGTGTCACGTGCCACGTGCCACGGAATGGTGCAGAATCCCAAGTATGTAAAGTACACAACACGGTGTGTCAATGTATCAAGATATATATATATGTATATATATATACAGTGTTCGACAAACTTATACATTTGCTCGCCCCGGGCGAGTGGATTTAACCCCCGGGCGAGTAAATATTGGCCCAAGCAGCACACGTTTGGTACTAGGTGGCGAGTAGATTTTTTGGTGATTTGTCAACCACTGTATATATATAATGCACAGGAGAGAGAAAGAGTGGGCTGTGGGGCAGTCAGTGTTTGGGGGCCGAAGGGTAAGCCCCCGAGGGCCACTTGTTGTTGTTGTTCGGAGAGGGCAATAAGATGATCTATGACCTTCTGTGGCAAGGTCAATAGTATTTTGTCTGTGTGAAAACCTTTTACGCTTTGCATGAAATGCGGGCTGATGAGTTTCTCGCATCTGATGCAGCTGCAAGCGTTTGAGCAGACAGGACTGGCACACAAGCAACAGGAGAAGTGTTTGAGCAGACAGGACTGGCACACAAGCAACAGGAGAAGTGTTTGAGCAGACAGGACTGGCACACCAGCAATAGGAGAGGAGAAGAGAAGCAGAAGTCACCTCGGTTGTTCTCTGCCAGCACAGTATTGAGACTGCCCAGCGGAGCCAGCTCCAGGGCGAAGCAGAGCGGGTGCACGCTGATGCCGATCAGTGAGACGATGCACGGGTGCTGTAGGGAGTGGAGCATACTGGCCTCCTGCCGGAACTCGGAGAAATTCCTCATGGCATCCATGGCCTGTAAGTGCTTGAACATCGTGTCTGTGGGAAGAGAGAGAGCGGAAGGGTGAGCAGAGGGCGTCTTCCGACAGGTTACAGATCCAGCTGAATGTATTGTGTCTGTCTGGAGCAGGGGGGGGCGCAAACTTTTTTGTCTTCGACCCCCGGCCTGCTCTCCCCCCCCTTTACCCGGCGTCATTTGACTTCGCGTTGCCATGGAGATGCGCCGCAAGAAGCCGCCGGAGACACGGTAAGGGGCTTTACAGAGGCCTCGCGTCTGTGAGTGCCGCGCCCCCCCCCCCCCCCAGAAAATGTTGCGCCCCCCCTGGCTTAGAGTATTGTGACGTGATGACATTCCTGAACTTGGGTAATAATATCAATATGAGAGACCCGAGAGACCTCCCAAGTCACAGCGCCACGAACGGCCCCTCGATGTTTAACAATAAAATGCTTTGACATTAAAAAGGATCGCTGCAGTAATGTGTTATACGGGGGGGGGGGGGGGGGGGGGAAGTGCCGGAAACCCCCGAGAAAAAAACGGTATTTATTGCCAACATACAAAAAGAATTATTTCGCTATAAATAGGGGAATGCGGCTTTAAAAGCACTAGTCCCGCCCGCTGGCAGGACTCCGAATAATCGTTACGTGGCGTTTCTTGAAAAAGTGACAATACCCTGTTCCTGCGACTCCCTTCAGACACATCCCGCGCGCTATATAATCAGAGGAAAGGATCAACACAAATACCACGGGGCATTTGGGCAGCTTACACTTCTGTCCCCCAGTGCAGGGGCGGGCGAACTCCAGTACTCAAGAGCCACCAACAGGTCAGGTTTTCAGGATATCCCTGCTTCAGCACAGGTGGCTCAATCGAAGACTGAGCCACTGATTGAGCCACCTGTGCTGAAGCAGGGACTGATTGAGCCACCTGTGCTGAAGCAGGGATATCCTGAAAACCCCGACCGGGTGGCCCTTGAGGACTGGAGTCGTCCGCCCCCCTGCTCTAGTTGTCGGCGTCTTTGCGCAGAAATAGGATTTGTAAGGAGATTTGGGAAACAGAAACATTACATGCGGGGTAATACAGGGTAATACGGGGTAAGGTTTCTGCCTGGAGGTTTCCCAGGGGATTGACCTCTAATTGTGGCGTGCCGCGCGTGCGCGTCCGCGGGGCGCAGTGACCTGGGATATATACCTATGGAGGCGTCAGCGGAGCTCCTGCACTTCTTAATCAGAAACCTCTTCACGGCCACTGGGACCGCCTTGTATACGGCGCGGTATATAACGGTGCCGCTCCCACCTTGACCCAGGATGTTGGCGGTGACCTCGGAATATGCCAGGTCCCCAATTTCGAGAAACAGCCTGCGACGGAGAAAAGGGGGGGGGGGGGGGGGGGGGATCTTAAAATGGTCAGAGGAAGAGGATGGTTACTGCTGCAGGAAAATGTGTTAGGAAGATACAGCCGCAATGCTGATATTAGGAAGTAACGAGGCACTCGGCTGTATGAGATTACCAGGAGGTAATATGGCCGATACGTGGGATTTCCAGAAAGCACATTATTGCATTAACCCTTTCTGTGCCAGGACATATATTATTCACAAACGCTCTTCTGGTTCCCTTTCTCTTATATTTCCCACCCCTCCCTATCTCCCCTCTGCCCCCACCATTTCCTCTCTGTCCCCCCTATCTCCGTCCCCCTCTGTCCCCCCTATCTCCTCTCTGCCGCCTCCCACCCATTTCATCTCTGTCCCCCTCTATCTCCTCTCTGCCGCCCCCGTAATCTCACCTCTCTTTTCTCTCTGCCCCCTAAACCTCTCTCGCTCGTGGCCCTCCCATCTCCTTTCCCTTGATCCCCGCTCTGCCCCCATCCATCTCCTCTAATCCCTCCTGTGTGGTTGCCCCCCCTTGCCCCCATATATCTCCTCCGTGCTCCTGCTGTAGGATCTGTAACGTGTGATCCGTGAAGTGGCCCTGTCTTGCTGTCCATCACCGTGATCACTCCCCCTCTCGCTCCCCAACCTCCCCATATCTCCCCTCCGTGCCTCCTATCCGCTTGTGAGGATCTTTATACGTGGGACATGGAGTGACGCTTGCTGGCCATGCTCCCTTCACGTCCCCCTCTCTCCAGGGCCCCTCCATCTCATCCCGCGACCCCCATAATCTCTCCTCCGTGCCTACCTTCTTTTGCCGTTGATTCTGTATACGTTGGGGTCAGTTAGTACTTGCTGGCCATCTCCTCACTCCGCCCTCCGCATCCCCCCGTTGCTCTCTCCTCCCCCGCCCCCAATATCTCTCCTCCGTCCTCCTGCCTTGTAGGATCTGTATACGGTGGGCATTGATGCCCTTGCTGGCCATCTCCCTCACTCCCCCCGCTCCTCAGTCCCCGCCCCATATACATCCCCTCTGTGCCTCCTGCTTGTAAATCTGTATAACGGTGGGCAGTTGAGTGACCCCTCTCTCTGGCCATCTCCTCCCTCCCCCCTCGCTCTCCCCCGTCCCCCCATAATCTCTCCTACGTGCCATTGTGGGACGGGGGGTTCCGGCTTGTATGATCTTTTTATACGTGGGCCGTGAGGTGACACTTTGACTAGGCCGATCTCCCTCCCTGCCCCCCTCTCTCACTCATGCTGGCCCGCCCGGTACTATGGCTCTCCCCTTTGCTTCGTCTTCGTCCCAGTGCTCCCCCCCCATGCCGTCCTGCTTCGTAGGATCTGTATACGGTGTGGGCATTGAGTGAAACCTTGCTAGGCCATGCTCTCACTGTAGTACTGTTCGTTCTCCCCCTTCTCTCAGCCCTGTGCCCCCCCCGGTATCTCCCCGAGGTCCGTGCCTCCTGCTTTGTTAGTGATCTGTATCTCCGGTGGGCGTGCAGTGAACCTTGCTTGCCCATCTCCTCAAACTTCCCCCTCTCTTCATTCATCCCCGCCCGCCATATCTCCCCTCCGTGCGATCCTGCTGTTAGGATCTTATACGGTTGGGCAATGAGTGCCCTGCTGGCCCATCTCCTCACTCCCCCTCTCTCCTCTACTCGTCTCTCGTCCCCCCCCCAAGCCCCCATATCTCCCTCCGTGCCTCCTGCTTGGTAGGGACTCTGTATAGCGGTGGGCAGTGATGACCGTGCTGGGAGTCCGTCCTGAAAGCTCTGGGACTGAATCCATCCTGTAAGCGGCACGATGATGTCCCTTCCGGGGGTGATTTGGACCCCGCCAAATAATCCTTCTCCCACGGCAGGGCCAGGACACCGTCCTCCATTGTTAAAGTAAATGAGGGTGCTTTAAATGGCTCTGTCATCCTCCCCCCTCACCATGCGTCCCGCCCAGCTGCTGCAGTTGTCGCGTGAGCACGGACAGATACTTCTCCAGTCAGCCCGTGACCGTCACTCTCCGTGGCCTATACATCGCTGCGCGTAGGAGGTCAGCGATTGTAGGGTCACCAGGAGGGTCAGCATTAGGAGGGGTCCCAGGCAGGGTTCATCATTAGAGATATGTGCACAGGACAGGCTATGTCAGCATTATGTAAGAGGTCACATGACAGGTCATTCATTAGGAAGTGTTTCACAGGTATGGGTCAACCATTTAGGAGAGGTCCACAGAGTGGTCAGCTCCATTTGTAGCAGGTCACTCTGGCGGAGGGGTCGGCATTGAGTGATAGGTCTCGATTGACATGTCATAAATTTAGGAGAGGTCTGACGGTAGTGTTGTCTCATTATGCGAGGTCTACCGGGAGGGTCCAGCATAGGATAGGTCAAAGGTTGTCAAGCATATAGGCTGTGTCACCCGAGGTTCATCATTAGGGGATTCGGTCCAATATGGTCGCATTAGGATTAGTATCACAGCTGGGTTCGCATTCTATAAGTTCACAGGAGAGTGTGTCCGCATAAGGGTAGGATCAAAGGAGGGTGGTTTCTGCATTAAGGATAGGTCTCCAGGAGGGGTCCACATTATGGCTAGGTCACACCCGATGGGTCAGCATTCGATATGCTGCAGATTGTCCGCATTAGGAGAGGATCAAAGGAGTGGGTTCAGCCTTAGGATAGTCAGGAGGTCAGCATTAGAAGAGCGTTCCAAGAGGAGTCGGCAACTTACTGCTCAGGATCACGCAGGGTCAGCATTAGGATAGGTCACAAGTGACAGATGATGCATTACGAGAAGTTCACAGTAAGGGGTCCGGCATAATGGAGTCGTCCAAAGGACAGGTCAGCATGGCCAAATGTCACTAGTGGGGGGTTCATCTCATGGTTACTGTCACCTGAGGGTGCATTTGAACATGTATTCCCACAGCTTGAATAGCAACACAATCATCGACTCATGCCTCAAAATAGCACGAATTGTAGCCACAAAACGGATGAGTCCGATGCAGGGTACAGTGGGCATGTTTCCTGACTACATATTTTATTACTGTTTACTAGTATTCTTACCTGATACATTGGGCGGACGCCGACCCCCCCCCCACACCGCCCCCCCCTCCCTACCGCCCCACCGCAGGCCTCCAACCTCCAGCCTGATAATCTCAAAGACCACGCCAGCCCACGAACTCACCCCAACCCCCTTAACAACCCGTCCTGAATCCGTGAAGAGCCCTCACCACTCTTGTTTATAGCCTCTCCCAGGTATTGACACGCCCAAAATGTCCCCCCACAATGATCGTAGAGCGATTAAACTATACTCCCTTAAATCGCGGTTGTTTGCCGCGGAAAGGCCTTAAAGCCGCTCAGGATGCATCAGGCCATCCCCTTTCTCGCTTACCCCGGTCCGTCTCTCCAAACCCTCCTTCCGCAATCCTTCCCTTCTCACAGGGTCTAGCCTCAACTGCCCCGCTACCCGTTGCATCTTCACCTGTCGCCAGCCCTCCTCCATTTAATCCCCGATCTTACCCGCGACCTCACTGCCCACTGCTGTTCCCCAGTTCCTCTCCCCCCGTTCCTTTCGCTCACCTCCCCAGGATAATTTCGCCCCACTCATCCTCTCCCGATGTCCGCTCCGGTGCGTTCCGCTTTCCTCGCGGTCTCTTAGTCTCTCATTTTGACACCTCTCCTTACCCCATCCTTTCAACGATTCCCTCCACTCCACTCCGTAGCTTCTATCCATCCCTCATGGCCTATTCTGCAGCTGCCTTGTGTCTTTCGCTCAGACCATACCGCCGTCTGCAGCCGGCCTGATTACGCATCCGTTTTCTACACCCCACGCCCCCTTGCCCTTTCGACCATATCCCTCGATCCGCATCCTGCCCGTACTCCGTGTTTCGCCTTGCCAGTCTCCCTACAAACATGGACCCTTCTCATTGCCTTCCCTCTCCTTCTTTTCCGTTGTAAGTTCCGACTTTCTTATGTGCTGCCCTCCCTCCCTGATCATTTGATGTCTCCTTGCCTGGCGACCGACTTTTTTTTTATGTCTCCGTCTTCACCGATTCATCACTTCTTGTTAGCGCCCTTCCCCCACTGTCTCCCCCCCGTTTTGCTATCGGTGTTCTTCGTTATGCCTTCCGTCTCTTCACTCTTCTTCCACTCCCGCGGCGCGCACCGCCATCTCCCTAGCCCTTGTCTCCTTTTGGGCTGCCCCTTACACTGCTCCTACTCCCTCGTGTCCCCCTACACCCACTTCATCCAGATGTCTCCTGTGTTCCGTCCCCCCGGTTCTCTGTGCTCTTTCCCCTTGCCATTCTTCAGGTCGCTCTACTATCTACACCATATTACGTTGTAGCCAGTTCGCAAATTAATACCCGTGATTCATCCTGTGAATTAGTTACTGCATATCCAATTGGCATAGTATTACTGATACATTCGTATTATTAGCTTGACTACACTTGTGTTATCTACTGTATACCTTAGGGATATTATCCCTGATGCCCTACTGCAACTTGCATGTATTACGGATACATTGTTGAATATCCACTTGTCTATTCATATATCCGACCCCTTGTTCTAGCACTACACCCCAAAATAGAGGAGAGCAAAATTTGTCATCAACTTGGGAACTGTACATCGGAGTGCTGATATGCTATAATATACCGTCTCTTTAACATTAAGTTGATAATAATATGAAAATGATGGCGAGGGGGGGACAAAGTTGAGTTTGAACCAGTTACTGACGTTGGTCCACACTACAATTGCCCCATCTGTCGTGGTCTCATTGTTGGCTTCCTTGCCAGTTGGTCGGTGATCCCCGCATCCGGCGGCCCTGTGTGCATGTTCCCGCATTTGTGGGCCGGCGGGAGATAAACGCATATTTGGCGCAGCAGCGGGCCGCGTTACCTGGAAAACGCACGTCCGTCTCATTGTTCAGCAGATTTCACGTGTCCTTGTTGATACAATCGCCGATGAGACGAAGAACATCTTGAATCTATCTTCACGACTGGGCACATGCATCCTTAATCCCACCCGCGCCACCGCTTTTTTTCTCTTCTTCAGATTCAACGTGTGTCCTAAGAACTGGCGGTTTCGACCGAGCCTCGCACACCATAAAAAACCATCCGCCTGTCGAACACTCTGCTTCCGTTATCTAATCATCGATCTTCGCCTTTCGGAGAAAAAAAGAACAAAACGATTTATAAGCACAATCTCGCGACCATCAAAGAATGAAAATGACGTTTTTAGCACACATTGAACCCAGGTGGTTGGGGCGGCCGTGGTGTAGGGTGGGGGGCAGGGCGGCGCCCACGTATGTCGTACTATAGGGCTCCTGCTTACTTATTTCATTGCCGGGCGATTCCGAAGATTAACTATAACCGTGTGTCCGGTTTTCCCCCCACGTACCCGGCTTCCTACCTCCCCAGCGGTGCTGATGTCATCGCAGTGGTCGCCTAGCCACCCCTATGGCCAAGCAAGGCCAGTTTTACGTGGCGTATCTCTCCGCTAATGTGGTCTCAATTTTCGTGTTGCCGCGTCTTGGTGCCTACTATTCAGATTATTTGTGCCAACCAGCGTATCTGGGGTCTGTTATTTAGGTAGTGTGGTGGTTGATTCCTGTGGTTTCAATTGTAATCTAGGTGGGAAACCCATGTAGGATCTATTTTATGTCGAACAAATACATCCCTTTGCATTATCGGGTCCATGCTGTCGAATTTTTTCCGGCAGGACACCCCCTTTGAGTCTGTCGGCTAGTATTCTGGCCCAGGATCCACTCAGCGTATGTCCGAGTGAGCTGTTTGTCTCGACCGCTCTCATTAGAGCCCCCCTCTAATAAGTTCCCAGACATGGACGCCTCCTAGCCAGTATATTGCTTCTGTGTTTCAGCTCTTGCAACGCCTGAAGTGCTGCATGACAGTCATTCCGTCTGGGCGTGGGCCCCTTAGTAACAGATCTGTACGTTCTGGGCTATGCCTTGACTCTAAACCATCCTCGTGTTTAGGCGCTGTAACCCTGGTCCCTTTCTCCTGGACCCGACGGCGTTGCATCTCTTCTAGTTTTTGCACACGTGTCCAAGGACAAGAGAGGTACTTAGTTTCTAATCAACGCTGGTCGCCCCAATCAGCGCTACCTCCTCACACCACTGGGTTTGATGGGCAGCTATACGGCTGAGCTCGGCTAATCTTTGAGCGCCTTGTGCCCATTGTGTGTTTTTGTAGTTGAGAACTCTAGCGCAGCGGGTATGCGGCAATCCAACTCCATGGGCTCCAAGGGCCACCAACAGGTGCAGTTCCTCCAGAGGATAGCATCTATGAGGCAGGGCCGTTCCGCACAAGGGCAGTGGCTCATCAGTTGGGCTCAGGTCTGAAGACGTTAGCCACTAGATTGAGGCTACCATCTGTGATGACGCTGAGGATCTGCCTGTTTCTTGAGCCCACCTTTGCTTGCAGTGCTGGGACGATTTGACGCGCACCGGTTGATACTGTGCTGAAGCAGTTGCACCTTATTTGTCACCTGACAACTGACCCTTTGGTGGACCCCTTATAGTACTTGCATGTTGCAGCCGCGCCTAGTTTGCTGAGGTTGGGCGCTACGAAGGATGAAACATTTATTAAACCGATCAGTAAAAATCAAGAATCACTGTGTGACGGGCCTGCCGCTTATCCCATATACAGGTACAGTGTAGAGGAGGATGATACGGAGAATTTAAGTCCACCCTGCCTTCGGGTACGCAAGGCCACTTGGGTACAATTGTATCCAAATGATTTTAACGTTGTTTGTTCTCTACCGGGCCAGATAAAGGGACCCCCCTTGCGTTTGGTCATAATTGAGTATCGCCGCTCTGTCGTCGTGCTTTCAGAACACTTATCAGTTTCCGTATATTTAACTTTACCCTTTTTTCTAACATCTTAGCCTCTCGCTGCAATCCAGAGCCAGTCACAGAAGACCGTACCTTAACGCTTGCATTTCAGGTCCCAATATTCTGCAACTGTTATGTTGGTTTATATGTTTAATCCATCAGACTCTCTTTGTGAGGTATAGAAAACATCCGCCTATTTCTGAGAAGCCATTTTCGTGTTTTTTAAAAAACACCTTTGAAAGACCTAAATTTTCTTGTCTTCTATTGTTCTATACATCCAATTTGCTAAGGTCACTTGCCGACCTTCCTAGTCCTGATCAACAAGCGCCTTGGCACAAGAGTTCACTATTGGTGGCGTCAGACCAGTGTCGTTTGACCACGAAGTGACGGGGTGTTGGCTCATAATTCAGTTGGAGGCTATAATCTCCCGTCCTGAATTATTTCATAGCGCGCCTGGCTCACCGCAGCTCTCGCGCTCGTCGCCGCACATGGTCCAGATGCAGGGTTGCTTCATTGCATATTGCATGAGCTTCCACCTGACAATACCAGCTCAGACATATAACTGCTATATCTCACCCTTTTTTCACTCAATCTCTATTGTTCATGCTCTCCTCCAATATTTCGCCTATAGAAGTCATGTCGGAGAATCGAAAATTGTACGCTTGCAGTTTATGCTAGCGTCTACCTCTTCAGGTCCCTTAGGTAGTGAAGGTTAGTGGTCGCCACCATATGAATACTATCATTGAGAGTAATAAAAATAGCATATTTCGAAAACCAAAAAAAGACTTGAACTGCAGTCTTTATCTTCTATAATTATTCCTATGTATTATTATGGCTTTACTTTAAGAGTATAGAGCGCTGACCCGCTGTCTTTCCCTCTGGATGCAATCTGCTACAACAGTGCATCTTGTAGCTCACCATAGAAAGCCCTGTCCGAAACTTCTGGCGGCACATCGTCCGGGGTTCCCCGACTGGTCACTGGACGCATTGCATATCGCTTTTCCCGAAGCTAAATCTAACACCGCATGCGTATGACTACCCCTCTGCCAGAATCAACCAGGAACTAAAGCTACACTCTAATTAAGAACAGAACCCAGGGACCAACCATCTGCACGTTGTTCTCCCTTCGAGCCTGCCCTGCCTTGTGGACCGGATTGGACTATTCACAGCGCCTTGGCTGTGGGCTGGCAGAAGGTGCAGGTCGAACATGGGTTACTTCCAATGTTTGCAGATAATAATACTGCCCATTAGCTCGCCACCACGCATGAGTCTCGTGTTAGACGCAGATGTTCTACTGAACTAGCTGATCTAGGTAGCTGTCTGGTAGGACGCATAGCATTCCGTGACTGTGCAGCGTGGTACTCAGAACTCGACAGTGGCTAAGCCCGGCACTGACGAGGTATAGCTCCGCACATAGGAATGTTTAGACAACACAGGTGATGCCTGTCACTGCTTTACGGACCGCGGCTACAATCTATGCCTTTTGTTGCCTCGATTCCAACATGGAGATATAAGGGTGGTTCGTTGCCATGTCCTCTTGGCGCCCCAGGTATGATTGTGGATTATCATCCACTTGCGGGCCCGGGAGTTGTTTTTCTGGTGACTATTGCAGTCTTTCTAACGCTAATCAATGTACTATGTGGTTATTTTTTCTTAGAGGTTCGGTTGGCCGTGTTTCTCACTTAGTCTGACTTCCTCTTTCTATGCTGTCAGCTAACTCAGGATGGGTGGCGTAGGCTATTTCGTGAACCCATGTCGCACGAGTAATTCCTAAACAATGTACAATTTAACGGTAGATTAAGTACTATTCACACGTTTTTGGTTTATTGTTCTGTCTGCCGTCTGTCACTGTCTCTAATCCGCGGCAATAAGTAGCTGTTCTTTTAAATTCTGAGTTTGCTTTCTGAGCTGTGCAGGCCTAGCCCGTGGTAACATTCTTTCCTTGGGTAGGGCAATCCTTATATCTGCTGGTGGATTAGCTGTGAACATAGCGACTTGGGTATATTGAGTACTAACCCAATGATGTGTTTTATAGACTATGAGCTCGCAAAAAATCCATGTGGTATTCAGCTGATTTGGATTTCCTTCTCTAGTTTGTGCAACTAGGTTGCGAGACACCTCACCTCACATAGATGCAAAACTGCTGCTAGAATCGCGTGTGTCTTCATCTCGACTTACGGTCTGCGAAGGTTTAATGGGTGAGATTACATATGTCAAAGAACCGATTCTCTTGTTTGATTCTAGGCTAATATAGGAAATCTTTCTTCAATCTATTAGTTTTACCTCTACGGATGACAGAAACCCCAGCAGAGCACATTCTATTTTATCTCGGTGATCGGACATTAGGTGACACTATGTGCGGCAGTTAAACCTGCTTCTGTCTTTGCTAAGCTCGAGAAATATAATGAACCCATGTTCTTATTGACCCGCGTAGTATTGCAGGAGCCGTAATTTGTCAGGATGTTACCCTTCTCCTTGCGTACGTTGTGACTCGCGGAGAAATACAACCTGCACCAAATCCGCATGTATCCGCATTCTGGCATCAGGTGCGCTACATGTCTGGTGGACTGTTCTGCGTGTGCTACGATGACGTGAAGATGGCCTTATCCCATACCTCTTATCTCCCCTCTGCCCCCACCATTTCCTCTCTGTCCCCCCTATCTCCTCTCTGCCCCCCCTATCTCACCTCTGCCCCCACCATCTCCTCTCTGCCCCCCCATCTCCTCCCTGTCCCCCCTCTGCCCCCATCCATCTCCTCAATCACCTCCTGTGTGTCCCCCCTTCCCCCATATATCTCCTCCGTGCCTCCTGCTTGTAGGATCTGTATACGGTGACGTGTGATCCGTGAAGTGGCCCTGTCTTGCTGTCCATCACCGTGATCACTCCCCCTCTCGCTCCCCAACCTCCCCATATACTCCCCTCCGTGCCTCCTATCCGCTTGGTAGGATCTTTATACGGGGACAGTGGAGTGACCTTGACTGGGCCATCCACCTTCACTCCCCCTCATGCCTCTCTCATCCCGCACCCCCATATCTCCCTCCTCCGTGCCCTACCTTTTGCTGTAGTGATTCTGTATAACGGTGGGCGTGAGACTTGCTGGCCATCTCCTCACTCCCCCTCTCTCTCCCCGCCCCCAATATCTCTCCTCCGTGCCTCCTGCTTGTGAGGATCTGTATACGGTGGGCAGTGAGTGACCTTGCTGGCCATCTCCTCACTCCCCCTCTCTCTCCCCGCCCCCCATATCTCCCCTCCGTGCCTCCTGCTTGTAGGATCTGTATACGGTGGGCAGTGAGTGACCTTGCTGGCCATCTCCTCCTCCCCCCTCGCTCTCCCCGCCCCCCATATCTCTCCACGTGCCATGTGCTTCGGCTTGTAGGATCTTTTATACGTGGGCGTGAGTGACACTTGCTGGCCATCTCCCTCCCTGCCCCCCTCTCTCCTCATGCTGGCCCGCCGGCATCTCTCCCCCCTCTCCATGCTCCCCCCCCATGCCGTCCTGCTTGTAGGATCTGTATACGGTGGGGCAGTGAGTGAGAACCTTGCTGGCCATCTCCCTAACTCCCCCTCTCTCTCACCTGCCCCCATATCTCCCCTCCGTGCCTCTGCTTGTAGGATCTGTATCGGTGGGCGTGCAGTGACCTTGCTGCCCATCTCCTCAACTCCCCTCTCTTCATCCCCCGCCCCCATATCTCCCCTCCGTGCCTTCCTGCTGTTAGGATCTGTATACGGTGGGCAATGAGTGACCTGCTGGCCCATCTCCTCACTCCCCCTCTCTCTCCCCGCCCCCCATATCTCCCCTCCGTGCCTCCTGCTTGTAGGATCTGTATACGGTGGGCAGTGAGTGACCTTGCTGGGAAGTCCGTCATGAAGATCTCTGGGACCAGCTCCTGTAGCGGCACCGGCCCGTCGGGGTGATTGGACACCCCAAATAATCCTTCTCCACGGCAGCCAGGACACGTCCTCCATTGTTAAAGTAATGAGGGTCTTTATGGCTCTGCTCCCCCCCCTCACCATGCGTCCCCGCTGCGCAGGCGTGACACGGGACATACTGCTCCATCAGCAACGTGCCGTCACTCTCCGTGGCCGTCAGCGCTGCGCGAGGAAGGTCAGCATTAGGAGAGGTCACAGGAGGGGTCAGCATTAGGAGGGTAGGCGGGTCAGTCATTAGAGATAGTCACAGGAGAGGCTTGTCGCATTAGTAAGAGGTCACAGGGACGGTCACATTAGGAGGAGTGTTCACAGGATGGTCAGCGCAGCCTTAGGAGAGGTCCACAGAGTGGTCAGCTCCATTTGTAGCAGGTCACTCTGGCGGAGGGGTCGGCATTGAGTGATAGGTCTCGATTGACATGTCATAAATTTAGGAGAGGTCTGACGGTAGTGTTGTCTCATTATGCGAGGTCTACCGGGAGGGTCCAGCATAGGATAGGTCAAAGGTTGTCAAGCATATAGGCTGTGTCACCCGAGGTTCATCATTAGGGGATTCGGTCCAATATGGTCGCATTAGGATTAGTATCACAGCTGGGTTCGCATTCTATAAGTTCACAGGAGAGTGTGTCCGCATAAGGGTAGGATCAAAGGAGGGTGGTTTCTGCATTAAGGATAGGTCTCCAGGAGGGGTCCACATTATGGCTAGGTCACACCCGATGGGTCAGCATTCGATATGCTGCAGATTGTCCGCATTAGGAGAGGATCAAAGGAGTGGGTTCAGCCTTAGGATAGTCAGGAGGTCAGCATTAGAAGAGCGTTCCAAGAGGAGTCGGCAACTTACTGCTCAGGATCACGCAGGGTCAGCATTAGGATAGGTCACAAGTGACAGATGATGCATTACGAGAAGTTCACAGTAAGGGGTCCGGCATAATGGAGTCGTCCAAAGGACAGGTCAGCATGGCCAAATGTCACTAGTGGGGGGTTCATCTCATGGTTACTGTCACCTGAGGGTGCATTTGAACATGTATTCCCACAGCTTGAATAGCAACACAATCATCGACTCATGCCTCAAAATAGCACGAATTGTAGCCACAAAACGGATGAGTCCGATGCAGGGTACAGTGGGCATGTTTCCTGACTACATATTTTATTACTGTTTACTAGTATTCTTACCTGATACATTGGGCGGACGCCGACCCCCCCCCCACACCGCCCCCCCCTCCCTACCGCCCCACCGCAGGCCTCCAACCTCCAGCCTGATAATCTCAAAGACCACGCCAGCCCACGAACTCACCCCAACCCCCTTAACAACCCGTCCTGAATCCGTGAAGAGCCCTCACCACTCTTGTTTATAGCCTCTCCCAGGTATTGACACGCCCAAAATGTCCCCCCACAATGATCGTAGAGCGATTAAACTATACTCCCTTAAATCGCGGTTGTTTGCCGCGGAAAGGCCTTAAAGCCGCTCAGGATGCATCAGGCCATCCCCTTTCTCGCTTACCCCGGTCCGTCTCTCCAAACCCTCCTTCCGCAATCCTTCCCTTCTCACAGGGTCTAGCCTCAACTGCCCCGCTACCCGTTGCATCTTCACCTGTCGCCAGCCCTCCTCCATTTAATCCCCGATCTTACCCGCGACCTCACTGCCCACTGCTGTTCCCCAGTTCCTCTCCCCCCGTTCCTTTCGCTCACCTCCCCAGGATAATTTCGCCCCACTCATCCTCTCCCGATGTCCGCTCCGGTGCGTTCCGCTTTCCTCGCGGTCTCTTAGTCTCTCATTTTGACACCTCTCCTTACCCCATCCTTTCAACGATTCCCTCCACTCCACTCCGTAGCTTCTATCCATCCCTCATGGCCTATTCTGCAGCTGCCTTGTGTCTTTCGCTCAGACCATACCGCCGTCTGCAGCCGGCCTGATTACGCATCCGTTTTCTACACCCCACGCCCCCTTGCCCTTTCGACCATATCCCTCGATCCGCATCCTGCCCGTACTCCGTGTTTCGCCTTGCCAGTCTCCCTACAAACATGGACCCTTCTCATTGCCTTCCCTCTCCTTCTTTTCCGTTGTAAGTTCCGACTTTCTTATGTGCTGCCCTCCCTCCCTGATCATTTGATGTCTCCTTGCCTGGCGACCGACTTTTTTTTTATGTCTCCGTCTTCACCGATTCATCACTTCTTGTTAGCGCCCTTCCCCCACTGTCTCCCCCCCGTTTTGCTATCGGTGTTCTTCGTTATGCCTTCCGTCTCTTCACTCTTCTTCCACTCCCGCGGCGCGCACCGCCATCTCCCTAGCCCTTGTCTCCTTTTGGGCTGCCCCTTACACTGCTCCTACTCCCTCGTGTCCCCCTACACCCACTTCATCCAGATGTCTCCTGTGTTCCGTCCCCCCGGTTCTCTGTGCTCTTTCCCCTTGCCATTCTTCAGGTCGCTCTACTATCTACACCATATTACGTTGTAGCCAGTTCGCAAATTAATACCCGTGATTCATCCTGTGAATTAGTTACTGCATATCCAATTGGCATAGTATTACTGATACATTCGTATTATTAGCTTGACTACACTTGTGTTATCTACTGTATACCTTAGGGATATTATCCCTGATGCCCTACTGCAACTTGCATGTATTACGGATACATTGTTGAATATCCACTTGTCTATTCATATATCCGACCCCTTGTTCTAGCACTACACCCCAAAATAGAGGAGAGCAAAATTTGTCATCAACTTGGGAACTGTACATCGGAGTGCTGATATGCTATAATATACCGTCTCTTTAACATTAAGTTGATAATAATATGAAAATGATGGCGAGGGGGGGACAAAGTTGAGTTTGAACCAGTTACTGACGTTGGTCCACACTACAATTGCCCCATCTGTCGTGGTCTCATTGTTGGCTTCCTTGCCAGTTGGTCGGTGATCCCCGCATCCGGCGGCCCTGTGTGCATGTTCCCGCATTTGTGGGCCGGCGGGAGATAAACGCATATTTGGCGCAGCAGCGGGCCGCGTTACCTGGAAAACGCACGTCCGTCTCATTGTTCAGCAGATTTCACGTGTCCTTGTTGATACAATCGCCGATGAGACGAAGAACATCTTGAATCTATCTTCACGACTGGGCACATGCATCCTTAATCCCACCCGCGCCACCGCTTTTTTTCTCTTCTTCAGATTCAACGTGTGTCCTAAGAACTGGCGGTTTCGACCGAGCCTCGCACACCATAAAAAACCATCCGCCTGTCGAACACTCTGCTTCCGTTATCTAATCATCGATCTTCGCCTTTCGGAGAAAAAAAGAACAAAACGATTTATAAGCACAATCTCGCGACCATCAAAGAATGAAAATGACGTTTTTAGCACACATTGAACCCAGGTGGTTGGGGCGGCCGTGGTGTAGGGTGGGGGGCAGGGCGGCGCCCACGTATGTCGTACTATAGGGCTCCTGCTTACTTATTTCATTGCCGGGCGATTCCGAAGATTAACTATAACCGTGTGTCCGGTTTTCCCCCCACGTACCCGGCTTCCTACCTCCCCAGCGGTGCTGATGTCATCGCAGTGGTCGCCTAGCCACCCCTATGGCCAAGCAAGGCCAGTTTTACGTGGCGTATCTCTCCGCTAATGTGGTCTCAATTTTCGTGTTGCCGCGTCTTGGTGCCTACTATTCAGATTATTTGTGCCAACCAGCGTATCTGGGGTCTGTTATTTAGGTAGTGTGGTGGTTGATTCCTGTGGTTTCAATTGTAATCTAGGTGGGAAACCCATGTAGGATCTATTTTATGTCGAACAAATACATCCCTTTGCATTATCGGGTCCATGCTGTCGAATTTTTTCCGGCAGGACACCCCCTTTGAGTCTGTCGGCTAGTATTCTGGCCCAGGATCCACTCAGCGTATGTCCGAGTGAGCTGTTTGTCTCGACCGCTCTCATTAGAGCCCCCCTCTAATAAGTTCCCAGACATGGACGCCTCCTAGCCAGTATATTGCTTCTGTGTTTCAGCTCTTGCAACGCCTGAAGTGCTGCATGACAGTCATTCCGTCTGGGCGTGGGCCCCTTAGTAACAGATCTGTACGTTCTGGGCTATGCCTTGACTCTAAACCATCCTCGTGTTTAGGCGCTGTAACCCTGGTCCCTTTCTCCTGGACCCGACGGCGTTGCATCTCTTCTAGTTTTTGCACACGTGTCCAAGGACAAGAGAGGTACTTAGTTTCTAATCAACGCTGGTCGCCCCAATCAGCGCTACCTCCTCACACCACTGGGTTTGATGGGCAGCTATACGGCTGAGCTCGGCTAATCTTTGAGCGCCTTGTGCCCATTGTGTGTTTTTGTAGTTGAGAACTCTAGCGCAGCGGGTATGCGGCAATCCAACTCCATGGGCTCCAAGGGCCACCAACAGGTGCAGTTCCTCCAGAGGATAGCATCTATGAGGCAGGGCCGTTCCGCACAAGGGCAGTGGCTCATCAGTTGGGCTCAGGTCTGAAGACGTTAGCCACTAGATTGAGGCTACCATCTGTGATGACGCTGAGGATCTGCCTGTTTCTTGAGCCCACCTTTGCTTGCAGTGCTGGGACGATTTGACGCGCACCGGTTGATACTGTGCTGAAGCAGTTGCACCTTATTTGTCACCTGACAACTGACCCTTTGGTGGACCCCTTATAGTACTTGCATGTTGCAGCCGCGCCTAGTTTGCTGAGGTTGGGCGCTACGAAGGATGAAACATTTATTAAACCGATCAGTAAAAATCAAGAATCACTGTGTGACGGGCCTGCCGCTTATCCCATATACAGGTACAGTGTAGAGGAGGATGATACGGAGAATTTAAGTCCACCCTGCCTTCGGGTACGCAAGGCCACTTGGGTACAATTGTATCCAAATGATTTTAACGTTGTTTGTTCTCTACCGGGCCAGATAAAGGGACCCCCCTTGCGTTTGGTCATAATTGAGTATCGCCGCTCTGTCGTCGTGCTTTCAGAACACTTATCAGTTTCCGTATATTTAACTTTACCCTTTTTTCTAACATCTTAGCCTCTCGCTGCAATCCAGAGCCAGTCACAGAAGACCGTACCTTAACGCTTGCATTTCAGGTCCCAATATTCTGCAACTGTTATGTTGGTTTATATGTTTAATCCATCAGACTCTCTTTGTGAGGTATAGAAAACATCCGCCTATTTCTGAGAAGCCATTTTCGTGTTTTTTAAAAAACACCTTTGAAAGACCTAAATTTTCTTGTCTTCTATTGTTCTATACATCCAATTTGCTAAGGTCACTTGCCGACCTTCCTAGTCCTGATCAACAAGCGCCTTGGCACAAGAGTTCACTATTGGTGGCGTCAGACCAGTGTCGTTTGACCACGAAGTGACGGGGTGTTGGCTCATAATTCAGTTGGAGGCTATAATCTCCCGTCCTGAATTATTTCATAGCGCGCCTGGCTCACCGCAGCTCTCGCGCTCGTCGCCGCACATGGTCCAGATGCAGGGTTGCTTCATTGCATATTGCATGAGCTTCCACCTGACAATACCAGCTCAGACATATAACTGCTATATCTCACCCTTTTTTCACTCAATCTCTATTGTTCATGCTCTCCTCCAATATTTCGCCTATAGAAGTCATGTCGGAGAATCGAAAATTGTACGCTTGCAGTTTATGCTAGCGTCTACCTCTTCAGGTCCCTTAGGTAGTGAAGGTTAGTGGTCGCCACCATATGAATACTATCATTGAGAGTAATAAAAATAGCATATTTCGAAAACCAAAAAAAGACTTGAACTGCAGTCTTTATCTTCTATAATTATTCCTATGTATTATTATGGCTTTACTTTAAGAGTATAGAGCGCTGACCCGCTGTCTTTCCCTCTGGATGCAATCTGCTACAACAGTGCATCTTGTAGCTCACCATAGAAAGCCCTGTCCGAAACTTCTGGCGGCACATCGTCCGGGGTTCCCCGACTGGTCACTGGACGCATTGCATATCGCTTTTCCCGAAGCTAAATCTAACACCGCATGCGTATGACTACCCCTCTGCCAGAATCAACCAGGAACTAAAGCTACACTCTAATTAAGAACAGAACCCAGGGACCAACCATCTGCACGTTGTTCTCCCTTCGAGCCTGCCCTGCCTTGTGGACCGGATTGGACTATTCACAGCGCCTTGGCTGTGGGCTGGCAGAAGGTGCAGGTCGAACATGGGTTACTTCCAATGTTTGCAGATAATAATACTGCCCATTAGCTCGCCACCACGCATGAGTCTCGTGTTAGACGCAGATGTTCTACTGAACTAGCTGATCTAGGTAGCTGTCTGGTAGGACGCATAGCATTCCGTGACTGTGCAGCGTGGTACTCAGAACTCGACAGTGGCTAAGCCCGGCACTGACGAGGTATAGCTCCGCACATAGGAATGTTTAGACAACACAGGTGATGCCTGTCACTGCTTTACGGACCGCGGCTACAATCTATGCCTTTTGTTGCCTCGATTCCAACATGGAGATATAAGGGTGGTTCGTTGCCATGTCCTCTTGGCGCCCCAGGTATGATTGTGGATTATCATCCACTTGCGGGCCCGGGAGTTGTTTTTCTGGTGACTATTGCAGTCTTTCTAACGCTAATCAATGTACTATGTGGTTATTTTTTCTTAGAGGTTCGGTTGGCCGTGTTTCTCACTTAGTCTGACTTCCTCTTTCTATGCTGTCAGCTAACTCAGGATGGGTGGCGTAGGCTATTTCGTGAACCCATGTCGCACGAGTAATTCCTAAACAATGTACAATTTAACGGTAGATTAAGTACTATTCACACGTTTTTGGTTTATTGTTCTGTCTGCCGTCTGTCACTGTCTCTAATCCGCGGCAATAAGTAGCTGTTCTTTTAAATTCTGAGTTTGCTTTCTGAGCTGTGCAGGCCTAGCCCGTGGTAACATTCTTTCCTTGGGTAGGGCAATCCTTATATCTGCTGGTGGATTAGCTGTGAACATAGCGACTTGGGTATATTGAGTACTAACCCAATGATGTGTTTTATAGACTATGAGCTCGCAAAAAATCCATGTGGTATTCAGCTGATTTGGATTTCCTTCTCTAGTTTGTGCAACTAGGTTGCGAGACACCTCACCTCACATAGATGCAAAACTGCTGCTAGAATCGCGTGTGTCTTCATCTCGACTTACGGTCTGCGAAGGTTTAATGGGTGAGATTACATATGTCAAAGAACCGATTCTCTTGTTTGATTCTAGGCTAATATAGGAAATCTTTCTTCAATCTATTAGTTTTACCTCTACGGATGACAGAAACCCCAGCAGAGCACATTCTATTTTATCTCGGTGATCGGACATTAGGTGACACTATGTGCGGCAGTTAAACCTGCTTCTGTCTTTGCTAAGCTCGAGAAATATAATGAACCCATGTTCTTATTGACCCGCGTAGTATTGCAGGAGCCGTAATTTGTCAGGATGTTACCCTTCTCCTTGCGTACGTTGTGACTCGCGGAGAAATACAACCTGCACCAAATCCGCATGTATCCGCATTCTGGCATCAGGTGCGCTACATGTCTGGTGGACTGTTCTGCGTGTGCTACGATGACGTGAAGATGGCCTTATCCCATACCTCTGAGGTCACAGGAGGGGTCAGCATTAGGAGAGGTCACAGGAGGGGTCAGCATTAGGAGAGGTCACAGGAGGGGTCGGCATTAGGATAGGTCACAGGACAGGTCAGAATTAGGAGAGGTCACAGGAGGGGTCAGCATTAGGCTAGGTCACAGGAGGGGTCAGCATTAGGATAGGTCAAAGGAGTGGTCAGCATTAGGATGGGTCACAGGAGGGGTCAGCATTAGGATAGGTCACAAGAGGGGTCAGCATTAGGATAGATCACAGCAGGGGTCAGCATTAAGATAGGTCACAGGAGGGGTCAGCATAAGGGTAGGTCAAAGGAGGGGTCGGCATTAGGATAGGTCAAAGGAGGGGTCAGCATTAGGGTAGGTCACAGGAGGGGTCAGCATTAGGATAGGTCACAGGAGGGGTCCGCATTAGGATAGGTCAAAGGAGTGGTCAGCATTAGGATAGGTCACAGGAGGGGTCAGCATTAGAATAGGTCACAAGAGGGGTCGCATTAGGATAGGTCACAGCAGGGGTCAGCATTAGGATAGGTCACAGGACAGGTGAGCATTAGGAGAGGTCACAGAAGGGGTCGGCATTAGGATAGGTCAAAGGACAGGTCAGCATTAGGAGAGGTCACAGGAGGGTCAGCATTAGGTTAGGTCACAGGAGGGGTCAGTTAACAGGTATTCCCAGCTGAGAGCAAACACAGCGACTCATGCCCAAGAATAAGCACGAATTGTAGCCACAAATAAGGATAGTCCGATGCAGGGATACAGTGCAGTATTACTGATACATAGTATTATTACTGATACATAGTATTATTACTGATACATTGCATTATTACTGATACATTGCATTATTACTGATACATAGTATTATTACTGATACAATGCAGTATTACTGATACATTGTATTATTACTGATACATTGTGTTATTATGTATACATAGTATTATTACTGATACATTGCATTATTACGGATACATTGTGAATAACACTTTATTAATATAAAGAAATGGGTCTAGCACTAAAAACACAAATATGGCAAAATTTCACAAATTGGGAAATCATACAGAGAGGATATGCTATAACCGGCTCTTTAACATTAAAGTTGATAATAATATGAAATATGGAGGGGGGAAAATGTTGATTTGAACCAGTTATAGGGTCCACTAAATTGCCCATCTTCGTGGTCTCTTGGCTTCCTTGCCGGGGGTGATCCCGCATCCTGCGCCCTGTGTGATGTCCGCTTTGTGGCAGGCGGGAGATAAAACGCAGTTGCGCAGCAGCGGGCGCGTTACCTGGAAACCACTGGTCTATCAGCGAGTTCACGTGGTCCGTGATAAACGCCATGGCGGAGAAATCTCTCACTTCCGACTGGCAAATGATCTTAATCCCCCCGCTTTTCTTCTTCTTCCAGTTAACGTCCGAAGACTCGACGCTGAAACAGAAAAACCAACGCGTCGGTAAAACCTTCATGTTCCGTTTCTCCCGTTCCGGAAAAAAAAAAAAAAAACGATTTATAAAGCAACAATCTCGCACACAAAAAAGGAAAATGAACGTTTTTACACAATTAGAACCAGGGGGGGGGGGGGGGGGGGGGGGGCGGCCTTTCTATTTTCAGTGCCGGGGATCCGAGATTAATACCGTTTCCGCTGCGCCTCCACCAATATGGCCGCAACCAGTGACGGCGTAGCTTCCTATTGGTCTGCAGATTTGGTGGCCGCGTTGGTTGCCCAGCAGAGAGCCCCAGCTACGGGGGTATGGGGTGGGGGGGTGACCCTGGTCATTATCAGGGGAACCATTAGGTATGTAAAAAATAAATCCCTTTGCAGGAATCCCAGGCGGGATTTTTCCGGAGGAACACCCGGGACCTGCGGTAGTTCCCCCGGAGATCCTCAGGTAGTGCCAGTAGCTTGTTCTCACCTCAGGTAGCCCCCCTCGAAGGTGACCAGCAGACCCTCCTGCCAGTAGATGGTCTGGTTCCTCTTCACCCTGAAGGTGCTGCAGCGATTCCGCTGGCTCCCGGTGAAGCTGTACACTGTCCCTTTCCTGGCCCGCGGCTTTGCACTCTTCTTGTTTTCAAACAGCTGGTCCAAGGACAAGAGAGGACAGTTTCTAATCAACAGCTGTCCCCATGCCTCCTACGACACCACTGGGGATGGGAGCTTAGGTGATGGCTTAGCTTAGCCCATGCCGTTTGTTGTATGAACCTCTAGCGCAGGCGCAGCCAACTCCAGTGCTCAAGGGCCACCAACAGG
>WSYH01009775.1:0-24988 GCA_036426205.1 Ascaphus truei | reverse complement strand
TCTCCCTGGTGAATCCCATCGTCCGCTGGGACCTAAATTTGTATACCTCTTTCCAGGAAGCACTGCAACACAAAATAATTAAAATCACACAAATTTCTCATAATGCAGTACAATGAATACAGTACATATCTCCATCATAAACATTACACGATACATCCTAACATAGATGTATAACAACCAGGGTTACTCCCTTATGGAGTATCCATTAGTGGTACTACCATACCCTCTTACGGTGGTTGCGCAACAGCATGGGTCCAAGGCTTAAAGCAGCAATGCTGTAACACTTGTGCGACACTTCTCATGTAACCGCCCGGATCCCAATCTTTCTCCCCTGATCTGCCCCTCATCAGTGCCATATCCCCTATCACCAGTGGAACCATTTTAAACTCAATTTCCCTTCCATGAGGGGTTCAGGGAATAATGTACTCCAACCTGTGGGGCGCTTTGTACTTAGCTATATAGCCCTTCGGCCGGCTGCTCTAGTCAGCTCTGGTTCCCTGCCCTCCCTGGCAACACCCATGACAGGGGCTCGTCTGTGTCACCAGGGTCGATAATATCCCCGGCCCCATAGGCTCTATATTATGCTGACCTATCGAAACCATCGTTCCTGCATCTTCCCTCTTTCTGGGCCGGTGTAAATTCCCCCACCCCACCATCGGGTCTCCTTACATTCCTCAGACCCCCACCTAGTGAGTTCCCTTCCTCTGCATTCCCCCAAAAGATACCCCAGAGGTCCTGATGAAAGAGGCCTAGCACCTCTCTGTTTGGAGTATCTGAGACTTAACACGGCCACATGGTACCCATCGGGACTCGGTACTTTTCCCAACGCCTCACCCCTTGACCCACCATCAGAGGCATAGCTGTTCAGTCTCTCCAGTCCGTTCCTCACCGGTTTCCTGGGACCCTCCGACCATTCCCAAACTGGCGATGGACCGGGAAAGGTGACCGGACAGGGGCTTTACCTAGGGCATGGGGACAGGAAATGGGCATCCGCGGGGTTCCGACCGCTCTATGCTCGGATAGTCCGTATATTGTGCGGGCGTGCCGCTGGTTGGGCCTCACCCGCTCAGCTCTCTCGCAGCCTGCCAGCTCTGTGTTGACACAGGTGATCGGAAGCACTGCCCGAGCGCCGAGGTTGTGGTCTCCTCTGGGTTCCGTACCTCCGCCGGAAGTGACGTCATACCGGACACGGATACTCCGCCACATTTGCGATGGTCCCAAGCGGGATCTCTTCTCCACACGACATCCGCGCCGGAAGTGATGGGTCTGCTCTCCGCTCCGCTCGGGCCTGGGCTAGGCCTTCCTCGCCGTTGCCACCACCGGCGCCTGGGAGGGTAAGGATGCATCTCACCGCTCGTCGGCTCGGGATGGAATCCTCTCCTCCTTCCGCGTGCAGTCACCACGGCCGTGGGACTCCGCCTCTCGGGTGTTCTGGCACCGGCGAAACGAGACTCCGTTCCGCCCGCCGACACAGGTAAGTGCCGGTTCTTTTCCAGCACCGCTGTAGTGGTCCGCCGGTAGGCGCACATACCAACGTCGTTAGGATCGTTGTCCTCTTTCAAGGAGCGAACTCCGACTCGGGGAAGTGGCACTGCCGAGGGGACCGCGGTGGGGTTCGGTTCTCACCAGCGGTTGTAGACCCCTTCTCTTCAGCTCCGTTCTGCTCGTTAGGAGGACGTCCATTCTCGGGATCAACTGGTTCTGGTTGCAGGCCGCAACGCGGGGTTCGCGTCAGCATTGGCTGTCTGTCCGCCCCGCCTTTAATACCAGGGAGCCTCCTGGCAATAAATAGGGGATACACCCAATGTCCATCTCGCTCTTTGTGGCTGGTTACGGGAGACACTTTGCACAATGGTCTTCCTGTTCACCAGCTCGCAACTGTGGCGAAGGAAGCTCACACCAGCATCCTCCTCGCAGACAACTCGATCACAAAAGTACACCTCCACCTCAGTGGCCTTAACTAACAATCCTGTGGGCGCGGTCTTGCGTTTTGCGCCAGTTTCCTCCTCAGAGCTGGAGTCTTTTCCGCGGTAGTTCCCGCCTTCTTTGCAGACAGCTTTTTGTGCAAGGTCCATTCTTTTTTGTAAATCACCTGCGCGGCCAACTACTTTTTGTAGTGGCGCCGTCTGGATAATCAGTCTGGGCCCAGTGGGTGCATTCACAGGCCATAATTGAAATCACATCCCCCTGGTAGAAATCAGGGAGGTGTCCATAGACTCAACGGTTTTGACTCAGCACAGGGGGCTGAATTAGTCACGGTCCATCCCGGCGCAGCCATAGCTTTCGCGCCATGCCCCCCATCAAGGGGGGGCTGTGTTCGCGGCCATTCCGGCCAGCTCTGTGCAAGTCTCTGCAGCAGCCATTTTCTGCGCCTGGCCAGCGGTTTCCCTAGCAAGCGGGAACCGCCATTTTGGTTGGTTTTGGCGCCCAAAAAAGTCCATTCGTCGTCTCTCCTCACGGGGTTCTCCCCCAATTATGACAATTTCCTCACACTCTTAAGGTGGCCCTCGCTTTGTCCAGGCAGGATAAAAACGGGGGGCAGCCACGGCCTTTGTCCGCTCCAGAGCAAACTCGTTAGGACAATTCAGCGACAGTCTGCTCTTCAGTGGGTTGCACGCAGGTGCCCTCCCCATCAGCCTCTGTCCGCCATTTCTACGTTCTCCGAGGCCACGCGGTCCTCCACATCTCTATAACAGTTGTTCGTACTGAGGCTCCTCATTGCGGGGCAGCCACCACACCGGTACAAAAAGATTAGCTCAGATGCACCACCACATGTGTAACCTTATTAGGTGTGACCCAGGTGTTGCAACTACTAGGCTAGGCTCACCTCTCAGTGTCTGCGGTGACTTCCTTCCTCCCAGTCTGTACTCTACGGTTGAGTGTCTGGAAGGCTAGGTATCTGGCTGGCTCTGCCATGCATAATTGGGGCAGCTACCTATTGTCAGCCTAGCGCAGACCCTCTCAAGGACTCTGACCAAAGTTAACCGGTATGTCCCTTCTGGATCCTACCAACTAGCACTGCTCAAGGTGACTCGGTCAGCTATAGCCCGCTCCAGACCACTCATCCTGTCAGGCCCCTAGGTGTGTCTGCGAACTGACAATATCCGTCAGCCCTGACCACCCCTAGGTCCGTCCCTACGCAGACCAAAACTGCCAGCAGGAGAGATGACTGTAGGCATTTTACATGACCGCTACAAACATATTATAGCACTTGGGGAAAATCTCATTTGTTTTCATTTTGTAAAACAGTTATGTCCTAAAAACAATTTTTTTTTTAATGGCGTGCTTCCTTTTTCAATATGCTATATTCTTTATAAGGAAGTGGAATTGTAGCTTTTAAATAAGAAATTGTGTAGTGGTAACGCCTGGCTCGTAAATGGAAATGTTTCCCCCCATTGTATGACCATACAATATTACAAACAAGGCTCTGCTCCAGAAGGTTGTGGGGTTTGGTTCAAAGAAAAGTAAAAGAACCATTTTTTTTCCAATAAAAAAGACCCTCCTCGGTCAGAATGGGGTTAAAGATTAATGACACTGCTTACATTTAGCAGAAACCCGATAATCAATGTTTTATATAAATTACAAGAAAGGGAGAACATTTTTTGTATTCTATGGGTGTATAAATGTCATTATGCGTGTCTGTGTGTGTATGTGGGACACCTTTACTAAGCAGTGCTATGCCTTGAGGGCTCTCATAACTTCCTCATTTGAATGGGATTTAATGTGCCTTGTGGCTTAGCGCCATTTAGTAAATCTGGGCTCATGCTTCTGCAATACATTTATATGTATAGCTGTATCGTTATAATAGCAGATTAACGCCTTTGGCCACGAGGTTAACAGTGGCACACGCTGACCCTTCCATGGGTGTCATTTCACCCTTGAGCAACCACTGGCGTAAACAGCCAGAGATGAGTCTTAGGCTGACATATTGCACAGGGACCCTCCTGGACCATTAGCACAGTACTTAATGCCAGGAGGTGATGCTGTGATGAGCATCCAGCTCGGTATGTGGGCAGGGAAGCTGACGCACATACCCCTCCAACTAAATGATTCACCCCCTCCCAAACAGGCCCTAGAGACTGGTCTGACTAAGACACCCATCCAGACATCCCACCTACAAATAACCGGGGGGTGGAGTGGGGGTACTCTTCTACTGATCGATTCGTCTTTCATCTTGTAAAAGAAAGAAAAATGTCATACTGATCCTCTGTTTTATATGCTTTCTGAAGAACTCTTCGACTGCATAACCAATCGAAGAAGAATCCTAAAGAGCTTACAATCTAATTGTAGTATCGGGCACAGGGCTGTAGATATTCACAGACACAGATATGGAGGTGGGTCTCAAACTTGGATATTCCAATGTAGGGGCTAATGTTCCAACCACACAGCTACAGATGCAGCCACGAGTATCCGAACACTTGCTGGAAAATCCGGGGCAATCTCCCAGTAATGCTGCAACATTTCTGCAGACAGACTAATGGCCATCGGATTAAACAGCGGGGGTCCCTGGCAGTCCATTCAGTTTGCAATGGGACTGCCAGGGACCCGTTAACCGATGGGCCCATTAGTCTGTCTGCAGAAAATTCACCAGAAATGTGTGCAGCATTACCTGGATATTGCCCCAGATTTCCAGGCAAGTGTTCGGATAATCGTGGCTGCATCTGTACTCCACAGACTACGTGACTCTCACACAGGTATTAACCAGTCATCCCATTTGGCGGAGATAGTTTTTAACATGATCTCGCCCGTCTCAGGTTTATACGTTCGTAGATCAAGCAGGAGCCCAACTTTAGTCTTTGATTTTATCATTTATCATGCATTCTGCTACTTTGCCAGTTCGCGAAGGAGTTTAACTGCAATTTTCATTTTAAACAGATAAAAATGCCCCTTATTCACTTCTCAGACAGCTCTGCAACGCTGCCTTTCCCCATTATCTCTTAGCATACAGTGTTTCCACTGCAGCCAGGGATTCTGGGTAATGACATGCAAGTGAGTACAGTGTCCCCTTTTGCTTCTTATCCATTTTAACACGGATCCCCCTATCATTTCAAACACACACACACTTAGGGTCCCTGTGACCCTCTCGTACAATAAGAGGATGGTTAGGTTGCTCCGAATTCTTAGAGGCTTGGCTTCTCTGAATTCCAGTATTTACTATGCCCGGGGGCTCCCAACTACAGTCCTCAAGACCCCCCAACAGTAGAGTTGTCAGGTACCCAGCTTCAGCACAGGAGTTGGTTTTCTGAGCACTGATTGAGCCACCTGATGCTGAAGGCTGGGGTGTCTGAAAACCTGATGTTGGGGGGGTCTTGAGGACTGCAGTTGGGACCCCCTGTACTATGCTACGATAGACACATTTATTATATGACAGGTGATTACAGTATATGATTGAATACATGTATTATTTGACATGCTGCCCTATTGCTGGGGGTGGAGATGCCTTGGCTGAAGCTGACAACAGTTTCCGATTTACTTTTTTAAAATGTTAAATATAATCCATTACTTTTGTTATGAGATAGGAAAGCTTAAAAAAAAAAACCCACAAGCGTTTTCTTTTTATTCCGCTCTCTTTGTGTTTTCAGCTTTTCAATAACTCTAGAATTTGCCATTTCATTGCAGATCCCCGGGGATAGATTAAAATGGCCGGCGGTGGTATCTGTGGGGAATTGACTCAGAGCTCAGAAAAACAGGAAATGGCTTTAGAAAGCTTCAGAACTCGACTTGGAAACCACAGAAGGCCAAACAGAAAATATCAGTGACTCGTTCACATAACTCAGGGGTTCTCAACTCTGGGCCATCACATACACCAGGCCAGGGCTCGACGGGTTTTATCGGCGTGTTGCGGTGTCTCCCGGCATTCTCCTGCTTCTCCCCTGCAACTTCCACGTCTCCTCTGTATTTCCCGTGAACATGGCGTCAAATGACGCTGCGTTGCCATCACAACGGGACGCTAAGTGACGCCACGCAGCCATGTTTACCGTAGTTACAGGGGAGATGCAGAAGTTGCAGGGGGAGAAGCAGGAGAATGCTGGGAAACACCAACCACACCGCCGTACCCCGCCGCCGATAAGACTCACGAGTGGGTAAAGTGAGGTTTTTTTGGGGGTGGGTGTTTTCTTTTTTTAATTTGTTGAGCCCGGTCATGGCTATTTCCTCTCTCTCACGCGCTCCCTATCTCTCCTCCTCTTACTCTCTCACTATCTCCCCCTCTCATTCTCTGTCACTCTCTCGCCCCCCACCTCTCTCCCCCACTCACTCTCACTCACTCTCCTCCTCACTCCCCCTTTCTCTCTCACTTTCTTCCTCCTAACACTCTCTTATTCTCTCGCTCCTTCTCCCTCTCCCCCACCGTCTCCCTCTCCCCCACCTTCTCCTTCTCCCCACATTCTCCCTCTCCCCCACCCTCTTTCTCTCCCCCCACCACTGTCTCCTGCACTCTCTTCCTCTCTCCCCCTCTCTCTCACTCCTTGTTTCTCTCCGTCTCTACTGCAGCCCCTCTCTCCCTCTCTCTTCCCCGCTCTCGCTCTCTCTCTCTCCTCCATTCTCCACACTCTCCGTGAGCTGATTTGAGGGATTTGACCGACTGAATGGTGTTGTTTCCGAGGCCTGAATGGAACGTGCAAATTGGCTAAGCATTCTGTGCAGAGGAAGGAGGGGAGGCCTGGGGGACCGGCGTTCCCTCCCATCTATGTGCAATGAAATCACCATGGCAACTGCCGAGCCTGCCCAGACCCCGCCTTCCTTTCTGATTTTTAACCTTTTTCCCCCCCCTTTCCAAAAAATAAAGTGAAAAGAAAGAAAGCCCTTTGATGATGAGATTAAGACGGTTTCCCTATAGGATAAGGGGGTCTGGGTGTATGTTATACATGTGTGCGTGTGCCGATCTGTTTATACCATTACAGTATATACAGGAAATGAGTGTGCCTGTCTTTAGATTAAATCTGTTATATCTCATTGTCTTTGTGTGTGTGTGAATCAGTATCTGTGTTAATGTGAGCATCAGTGTGTCTGTATGTTTATCTGTGTGTTAATGTGTGCATCAGTGTGTCTGTATGTTTATCTGTGTGTTAATGTGTGCATCAGTGTGTCTGTATGTTTATCTGTGTGTTAATGTGTGCATCAGTGTGTCTGTATGTTTATCTCTGTGTTAATATGTGTATTAGTGTGTCTGTATGTTTCAGTCTGTTAATGTGTGCATCAGTGTGTCTGTATGTTTATCTGTGTGTTAATGTGTGCATCAGTGTGTCTGTATGTGTATCATTCTGTTAATGTGTGTATCAGTGTGTCTGTGTGTGTGTCTGTATGTGAGTGTGTTAATGTATGTGTATCATGTGTTAATGCAGGGGAGCGCAATCTTTATGTCGCCCACCAAATGTGACCGGCTAGTTTGCCTAGTGGTTAAGCCGGCCCTGACTGCAAAGCCCACTCACTTGCAGTTGTGGGTCAGTCCGTAATACACAATAACCTAATTATCAGGTATTAGGCACCGTGGAGTTAATTCCCGGACACATGTTAAACACACTGTCTGGACAGTGTCAGCCCTGAAGCTTTCCGCACATCTGTTTTCTTCAGCAAACTGAAATCATATACAGGAACCCGACTGTCTCTCGCGCTCTCACGCGCTCTCGTGCTCGCGCTCGCTCTCGCCGTTCCTGTTTTCTTATTCATGTTTATTCTGCTTTTAGCTTTTTAAATACCCAAGTTTCGCTGTTACCTTCAATATTTGACTCAGGGAAACCACAGGCATCATTTATATTTTATATAGCTTCAAAGTAGCAATGTAGAACTTTGTAAGACTTAAAAAAAGACATTGAGGGCATTTTTCTATTGTTATTATTATTATTATTATTATAATGCAGTTCTGCACCTGTATAAATTGGAGCTGATGCAGAGGTGTACCGGTTTCAATTCTTTTTCTCTCCCCCATTTGCATACAATCACTTTGTTTTGGACCTCCGACTGTCTGTGTCTCCCCTGCCTTTATCTTGTTCTCTATCCCGGGGGGGGCTCAATTCCTGTCCTCAAGGCCCCCCAACAAGTCAAGTTTTAAGGATATCCCAGCTTCAGCACAGGTGGCTCAGTCTTTGACTGAGCCTCTGATTGAGCCACCTGTGCTTAAGCAGGGACCGATTGAGACACCTTTGCTGAAGCAGGGACTGATTGAACCACCTGTGCTAAAGCAGGGAATGATTAGGCCACTGGTGTTGAAGCTGGGATATCCTAAAAACCTGACCTGTTGGGGGGTCCGGAGGCCTGGAGCTGCTCAAACCTGCTCCCCACAACATTTTTGTTTAGACTGTGAACTAGCTGTGCACTCCCAGACTCCCCCTCACCCCCCTTATAATGGAGTGGAATGTCCGGTTGGCTGACGGCTTTATGCAAAAACGCTGTGTGGCGCAAACAAAAGGAGCAACAGGGGGGGGGGGGGTTAGGAGGGGCTTGGAGTATATGTTGGACAATGCCGCTTTTGTGAATACTTCCCCAGCACCCATTTCTCCGGCATAATACATTGCTGGATGTGTGTGGCATGGGCGCCCATCACAGGATGAAGACTTCGGCAACAAATGTTGCACTGCAGCTGTTATATTGTTTCTGGTCCCTGTGGGATCGCGGGCCTGAGAAAGGGCCCATCATTAAAGATATAGCCTGAGGACAGCAAACATTGGGCAAACGTTCCCATGCTACTGCCCTAATACTGTGCTTCTGTCAGCAGCGAGGATGCTAGCTTTAGTTCCACTGTATCACTAATATTACTTATTGTTATTAATAATATTCTAGTATTATTAATATCATTGTGGTATTAGATTGAAATTAAAGCCAACAGTGTCAAATCTTTGTAATCTATCACTATAATGATACATTATTAGTGTTATTATCGTAGTGATGTTACTCTATCAGTGCACAAGACAATACACACACTGACTTGGATTGAGGTACTGCTCCCCAGCCTCTCAGCTGTGCTCACATAGGGCTAGCTCACACTGCCTGCTACGCGACGCGCGCGCACGTTCGGCTCTCTTTGAGGCTAGTGGATGAGAGTTGTCACACTAGAAACTGCTTCTGGCGCCAAAGTACAGCTGCGACATTTTGCCAAATTGACATTTCGGGCTGCAGTCACGTCATGTGAGCTGGTTCCGCCAATATAGGCGAAGCAGCTCTGTGCCGCATTCGTCACGCCCCCCCGCCACGCCCCCAATCGCTGCGACCCAACTCCTGCAGCTAGCTCACAGATCGCTGGGCTGCAGGAGCGTGCGGCGGGGCCGCGCACAGAAGCGCGCAGCCGTAGCAAGCAGTGTGAGCTCGGCCACACAGCCGTTATCTCCCCGTCCTGGAAGTTTGGAAGAGTGCAGTGTTGCTTAGTGCTGCACCTGTCTGGCATTCACTGCAACCCTTCCGTGTCTTCACAGAGGCCGTAGAACGGGTATTGGGTACATCTTGCGCTAGCATGCTGCTCTGCCGCGCAGGGTAACCAACAGGTGTGAAGAGCCGGGACAAGTGTTCTGGTGGCTGTGGGGGGCCCGGCCGTCCAGCTGCCGGGCCCCGGCTCCTGGCTCTCCCCAGCTGCTGCCTCATCCCACGCCAGTCCTCTCTCTTTCTGTCCAACTGGTGCGCGCTGGAAGCTGAGCCTCACTTCCGGGGGTACCCAGGCTGGAGAGAGAGGCAGGCCCACCGTGGGACAAGGCAGCAGCTAAGGAGAGCCTGGGCGCGGCGGTAAGCGGTAAGTCTATTTGTGGGGGGTGGTAAGTGCATGGGGGGTGGTAAGTGTATTTGTGGGGGGTGGTAAGTGTGTTTGTGGGGTGGGGGAGTCAATTGTATTTGTGAGGGGGTGAATTGTATTTGGGGATGGGGTGAATTGTATTTGGGGATGGGGTGGAAGTTTCTAGGCGGGGTGTTGTGGTGTCTGTATTTGGGGGGGTAGTTTTGTATTGGGAGGGGGTAGTGTGTGTATTGGGGGAGGGGGGTTTGTGGGCAGTGTGGGAGAGGGAATTGTGTGGGTGTGTAGTCAGGGGAGGAGGGGGGATTGTGAGAGAGGGGGTAATTGAGTGATGGCAAAGGGAGGGGGGAGAGAGTGAGGAAGGAGGGGGAGAGAAACACAGGTATGAAATGGGAGGGCTCACAAGGATGACGACACAGGGGGGGAGGGGCGAAGCTCTTGTCCTCGGCCCCAGGAAATCTGTCAGCGACCCGGCATTATTATTCCTGTGACGAGGCAGGGGTGGCCAACTCCAGTCCTCACGGGCCAATAACAGGTCAGGGTTTCAGGGTATCCCAGCTTCGGCACAGGGGGTGCAGTCTTCGACTGAGCCTCTGATTGAGCCACCTGTGCTGAAGCAGGGATATCCTGAAAACCTGACCTGTTGTGGGTGCTTGAGGACTGGAGTTGAGATCCCCTGCTGAGGTTGAGGGTTCCTTGTGAGAAGATAATGGTTGAGAAACCGTGCATTGGGTCGACAGAACCATAACTATACTCCACAGAACTATAGTATCCCGCGTGGGTTAGTTCTCAGTAGGAGCCCAGAGTATAACCTGCATAAGCACGGCGGCCTGCTAAGCTCGCGTGGGGAAAGATGTCATGGAAGATCTGATGGTATTTCATTCCTCCCTGATCCCCAGCCCTGCTTCAGCAGCACACATCAGCCGATCCCAGAGTATTCAGGTCAAACTGACATCTGCAGAGAATGCATCAGCTGATTCCCCCGCAACAGATGGGCTGATACTCGCTTTACAAACCGCTGGGCTTAATTATCAGCCTCTGAGTGCAAAGCTACCGCTCTGACCCAAATGAGGGCCAGGAACAGAGCCCCCCTTTCCTTATAGAGCCACCCTCTCCTTATAGAGCCCCCCTCTCCTTATAGAGCCACCCTCTCCTTATAGAGCCACCCTCTCCTTATAGAGCCACCCTCTCCATAGAGCCACGTCTCTTATAGAGCCACCCTCTCCTTATAGAGCTGTGCAAATGTCTTCAAATATATGAATTCTTCAAGATCACTTAAATGTCGTGTTATTGTGAAAATGATGCAGACGTCTCCATTGTTCGGAGATATAAACTTAAATGCAACATTTTCATCCGAGGACCGCAACATTTTGCGAATGTGTCCAGAATTGTGTGAAACAGGCAGCATGTAAAGTCACAGTGTGACCTGACCACACGGATGTTGGAAGTTGCAATGCACAATGACTTTTAAAGCAGCAAAACATGTGAAATCTTATGGTGTTTTTTTTTAAAATAAATCAGTTATATATTATTAGATAATAGTGATTGTTTTTTTTTATATTGTTTTGCTTTTTTATTCAACTCAATGCTATTTTTATGAGTTTGAAAGCATCCTTTGCTTTCTATAGCCGGCTTTAGCCCACCTCCCCAGCAGTGCAAGATCTTTGCAACACTTTCCTGTTTGGGATAATTTGTTACAAATGTTCCCAGCAGTTTGATCTGCAAGCTGTAACAATAGATAATGTTACCTTAGTAATATAAGGACATATTGTAGCTGCTGAGTTACACTAACTGAAAGATTGATTGAAACGGAAAGGCGGCCATTATGTTAGGCACACAATCAGGATTGTGACAGATTTATGACAGGAGCACCAAACGATTGCCAGTATAGGTAAGAATGTAGAATTATACATTGCCACAAGCTTTACATATAAAAATAATAAAAAAATACATTTGGGGAACAAAAAGTTGGAAAGCAGTATTGCTGCTTTAATTCTTTGCCGAAACATTTTGGCAAAGACCAAAGACTTTGCCGCTTCTGCAAAACGTTTGGCGAAACAAAATCTGCAAACTTCTGCTCGTTTGCAAAGTGATCGGAACAAAAAAAATGGCGCCTCTCTCGACTCCCTAATATCTGTCAGGTCTGCTCTCTCTTTATATGGCGGTGTAACCATCAGCCTGAACTCATCACAGAAAACATGCTGACATACGTATTGAGGGAACAGAAAAGACGCATGTCCCACCCAGTCTGCATAATTTCCATAACTGATTAAAAAAAATCTAAGCCCTTTAATTCTTGAATTCTTTGACTGCATTTGATCCTTCCACTTCTGTTGGAAAGCCACTCCATGCCTCTACTGCTCTTTTAGTTACTAAAAGTCGTGCTGGTCTTTGTCTTGAGTTTACTACCCTACCGCTTCAAAGCAGACCCTCTTCCGCCAGCTGTTTCTTTGCCTCTGAAATAAGCTTCCCTCATTTGTTTTGTTAGTGTCTTAATGCAGGGGTGGCCAACTCCAGTACTCAAGGGCCACCAAGTCTGGTTTTCAGGATATCCCTGCTTCAGCACAGGCCGGCTCAATCAGTGGATCAGTCAACTAGAGCCACAGATGAGCCCAGACCTGATGCTGAAGCAGGGATATCATGAAAACCAGACCGGTTGGTGGCTCCTGAGGACTGGGGTTGGGCACCCCTGCATTAAATGGTCCGATAGCCACTGCTATATATTAGCAACATCAGTCTCCCCTTGCCAGTTCTACCTCCAGAAGTTGTAACCGTGCCTTTCTAGTAACCTATCGCATGTATTTAAAGTGCCACTTTGTATTCAGAGACCCCCCTCCCATACTGTATGTATGCGGGGGAATATAAATTAATACTGAGCATGACATACAATACAATGCCATTTTTGTGACACTTGGCATTAATTCACGAAGTCACTTTTCCCAAATTCCAAAGTCATTTGGGGAGGTCTTATAGGACCGGTCAAGAAGAGGTTACCAGGGGGCAATATTATAATGGGATACATACACATGCTGTTTATCCCTCTCTTGGCTGGCCCGTACGTGGCTTTCACCCTTGCTCGATACAGGTTTTTTTTCATTTTATAGTAAGGGGGGTGGGGGGGGGGGGGGGTGTTCTTGGTGCTACACATTTTTTGTGTTTTGGTGCTAAAATTTGGTTCTGGTTTCGCTCCAAACTCGATTGGTTTGCTTTTGGATTTTTACCAAATGATGGGGAATAAAACCCCAGAATAAGCTGGCACGCTCCAAAATAGCACAATAAAGAATAAAGAGCGCTTGACAACATGATAATATCAATAAAACAATTAGGAAACGAAAACAATATAACTGGACAATTAAACATTACATATGGCAAGAAGCAGCTCCTGACCCGATGTTCTGGTTTTGTAAGGTTCTGGTAGATTCTGATTTCACGCCCCCAGTTTTGCCCATCTTTCACTTAAAGGGATGCACGCATCAAATCTAAAAGTAAACACTGGGAGAAAGGAGCCCCTGCCCTGAAGAGCTTACAATCTAAGTGGGCTAGTTAGTGCTGATTTCTTAATGTATGGCTGAGTTAATGCGTATGTGTTGCATGTGACTCTGGCAGAAAAGGGGGACACGGGAGCGAACATCTGTAAAACAAAATAAAAGGTTTCCATATCCTGGTCCAGCTGAGAGGAAAACTGTACGGCACAGAGAATCCCTTTAAAATGGGAAGACAGTTTTGCTCTTTAATTGTTGACATCTCTGACCCAAGTGTTTCTGGCTTTATAGTTTCTTATTTACACAAAACCACAACGCATGCTTTTTCTTAATGCCCACTACAGTTTTTATCAACAGGGGTTCCGCGGGCGTCCCTATAGGGTCCCCTGCAATTTTCAGGTCATTTGAAAATTTTACCAAATACAGAAGAATTTACAATGCATCTGATGTCAGACGCGCTATTAGAGAGGGTTGGGGTTTGCCTTACAAACTGCATTGATCTCAGACGCGTATTAGAGAGGGCGGGGCGTGAATACAATGCATATGATGGTCAGGACGCGCTATTAGAGAGGGTGGGGGGTCCTTACATGCATCTGATCTCAAGACGCGTTTATTAGAGAGGTTGGGGTTCCTTTACAATGCATTCTGAGGTCAGACGCGGCCATTACGAGAGGGTTGGGGTTCATTACAATGTATCTGATCTCACGACGCGTATTAGAGAGGGTTGGGGTCCTTACCAATTGCATCTGATCTCAGAAGCGCTAGGTAGAGGGGTTGGGGTTACTTACAATGTATTGATGCTCCAGACGCGAGAGTATGAGGAGGGTGGGGTTCCTTACAAGGCGTATGATCGTCAGAAGCGCGATTAGAAGAGGGTTGGGGGGCAGGGACCGGGGGGGGGCCGGGGGGGGGGGGACAAAATTTATAGTATGGAGCTCGGTAAGGGGGGGGGTCAATAGGGGGGTAAACAGAAAGGAAAAGGGTGGGGGGGGGGGGGGAGAGAGAAGGGGAGGGGCGGGGGAGGAAGGATAAGGGGGGGGGTAGCCGGTGTTTGGTAAAGCGGGGCGTGGGATCCCCCCCTCAAAGGGGGTTGAGCGGGGCCGCCGCGGCCGTTACAAGGCACACTTTACTCCCCCTCACTGTCTACCCTGCAAAAGTATCTGATCTCCGGACGCTTTGTGGGGATCCTACATTATCGATTTCAGACGATTAGGAGGGTTGGGGCTTCTTATCTGATCCAGATGGCTATAAAGGGGGGTTCCTCCGATCGTTCAGACGCGCTATTAGGAGAGGGTTGGGGTTCCTATACAATTGCATCGATTCCAGCACGACGCTATAGAGGGGTTTGGGTCCTTACAAGCATCGGATGTCAAGACGCGCTTATAGAGAGGGTTGGGTTCACGCACAATGCATTGATCTCAGACGCGCTATTAGAGAGGGTTGTGGTTCCTTACAATGCATTGATCTCAGACGCGCTATTAGAGAGGGTTGGGTTCCTACATGCAATCTGATCTCAGACGCGCTATTAGAGAGGGTTTTGTGGTTCTTAACATGCAATCTGATCTCAGAGACGCGATAATTAGAGAGGGTTGGGGTTCCTTACATGCATTGATCTCAGAAGCGCTATTTAGAGAGGGTTGGGGTTCCTTACAATGACATCTAATCTCAGACGCGCATTAGAGAGGGTGCGGTTCACAGATTTTCACATATAATTATAGGGTTTCTAAACAAAACAAAGGTTGGAGACCCCAGCTCTACACTATGTTTTTGTTGCGAATGCTTATTGAACTAGCAAGACCCACTAAAATCTAAGAAACCCCACCTTAGTCAGGAAAAGTTTACCTGCTAGTTGCCCGCTGCAAAGCAAACCATCTGTGAAGGGGAAAAGTCACCGTGCACATGGCGTACCCCAACTTTTTGAACTGTTATTCCAGGGAATGTGCTAGTGAGATCCTAAAAGACCCCTGCAGCAACGGTTCATGTCTCTTGTCAGTTCAGGCGGGCTGACATTTTCATCCCAGTTAAAAGCCATCACTGCTTGAAAAAAATTTAGGCTGGCAGGTGGCCATCCCCAGGGTGGGAGGCACACTAGGCTTATAACTAATGCCTTCCAAAGCGAGTCACCGTTCTAGCACGTGGTCTATGTGACATATTCGCGGGTCCTGTGACGCACTGAGCAGAAGACAGCACCTTTCTTTAACTCTGCCTGAACAGACAGCCCAGTCTGTGGGATTGTTTGAGTACAAGGCAAGAAGAAGATGCTCTGATTCTCCTAAAACCTCCTGAGAGGACAACAATACATGGGTTGGCAGCAACTAACTCCCTGCTCAATTAGGAAAGAGACATGTTTTTATTGTCCTGCCATCCATTATGTTCTCATTTCCTTCACAGGGTATGTAACCTCTTTTTGATGAAAGATCACACAAAATCAAAGCACGGCTGTATGTTCAGGCTAGATGTTACAGCCACTTCTCCTGTTTCACTATGACGTCTGTAGGCAGAGGGGATGGGTTAAAGCACAGGACAAGCAGCAGAGCAGCGCTGTGACAACTGTTTAGTCCTCTGTGTTACTTGACCCTAATGTAGCTGATCCAAAATGGACATGTCCAAAAAGATTGGTGGCAACATTGAATGGGATGTGGAATGTAAGATCGTGGGTGGCCAACTCCAGTCTTCAAGCGCTACAACAGGTAAGGTTTCTGTATTATCCCTGCTTCAGCGCAATCGTGGCTCAATCGACAGATTGAGACACTGTGTGCTGAAAGCGCTGGGAATCACTTAAAACCAGGCCTGTTGGGGGGTCTTGAGGACTGGAGTTGAGCACCCTGCTTTAGGACATAATCGTGGTTGTATGAACTTCCCCTAAAGAGTTAGATGACCACCAAAATGCCCGCGTACACAATGTTGCAGGTGTGCCAAGGTGGATATACTGTTAGTTATCGTCTTTCCTGGGATACATGTTAAACACCCACATGAATATGTGGTTTGTTTTGTCGGTTCAATACGCTGTACTTTGCTACAGTTCCCCATAATACGATTCAAAGGCCATTGAAATGTAACAGCAAACTTGCTAGTCAAAGAATGTGATGCTAATGCAAACACTGAAGTGTAGACATTCTTTCACTAACAGCTACCTGATGTACGGGTGTCTTCTGTATAAAATAGAATGGGGGAAGTTAGTTAGCGGCAGTGGGGGGAAAGGGGAAAAGGGGGAACTGAGATGAGCAGCCTGAATAAGGAAATGGAAGAAGATGGAGGGGTTGTTCTCAGCGGGAAAGGGAGCGAACGATGAGAGGAACAAGGGCAAAAGATATAGAGCAACGTCGGGTTAGAGTGTGTGCGGGGCTCCTGTTGGCAAGTAGGGCTTAGCCTGGCTAGCACGTAGACGAGGGAGGGCGGGGGGGGCGCCGGTTGGGGGGCAGCAGAAAAAGGAGAGGTGGGCCAAAGTTGAGGAGGAGGAGAGATGAGGCACCAAAGTGTGAGAGAGAGGCAAGAAGAGAGAGAGAGAGAGGGAGAAGAGAGGAGGAAGAGAGAAAGAGAGAGGGTGCCAGTGCTTTTTGCAGGAGAGAGAGAGTCCCCTCCCATCCTCTTTCTCACTGTTTCGGGAAACATATCGGATGTTCGTTGATCAGCGTGGCAGCGAAGGGTGGAGAGAGGGAGAGGGTGGCAGAGATGGTGGAGGTGTAAGTGGAGAGAGAGACAGCCGGGTGGCAGAGTATTAGGGGCAAAGAGAGAGGGGTTGGCAGACCGATTAAGGGCGGGACAGAGTGAGACAATAACACTCTACTCCACCAACCAGTTGAAGTTCTTCAATCTAAGGATGTATCACATTTGTTTAATCTTGGTCTGTAACCTGTTTCATATACGGCCATAATATAACTTTATCTCGTACTGTGCATGCAATGTCTTGTATAGATTGTATACCCTGCTCATTATGTAACATATTGTAACCACGTATTATTTGTCTTACCTTGTGCCCAGGACATACTTTGAAAACGAAGAGGTTAAACTTCAATGTACTACTGCTGGCACAATATTTTCTAAATACAAATAGGGGCCCAGAAGACGGGTGGCAGGCAAATAAGGGGCAGGGGAGCAGAGAGGGCAGCTAGAGAGAAAGCATGTATGGATATGTAGATAGCTGGGAACATTCTAAAATGTTCTAGTTGAAAAAATTTAGGGTAAAGATTACGAACCGATGCTCTTTCTCGCCCCTGATGATAAATGGTGGAGAGACAAGGATATGGTTAATATATTGCATTTTTGTCTTTGAGAAGTAAAATAGTTAACTGAATGCTTGACTTGAAACCAAAATATGTAATAATGCTAAAAATGAAGAAAGCTTCTACCCCTCTCGAGAGGAAAACCTTACTAAGGAACTGGCCCACCTATCGATCTTGCAACCGCTGACATCACCGACGACAACCACCGCGCCCTAACCAGCCCCGCTCGCCCCGCTCAAGCACTCACACGCTCCTCGCTCAAACCTCCCTCTCTGCACCTCCTCTCTCGCCAACACCTCTCCGCCCTCCCCCTCCGCCTCCACTCTTCACACCCTCTCCATCGCCCCACTTCGACTCTCTACGTCTCTACACAACTGCCCCCTTCTCTTGCCTTCACAACCTACACCTACCCTCTTCTCTTTCCCCTCTACCACTCTCCCCCTCCTATCTCCCATTCTACAACCGCTACTCATCTCCCCTCTCTCGACACCCCTCTACCCTCTCGCTCTTCCCACTCTCCTCACACAGGCTCCCCTATCTCTACTTTCCCCTCTCACAGCTTTACCCCCCCCCCGCTCTCGCTCTTCCCTCTCACACACCTCCCCCTCTATCGCTCTTCCCTCTCCGGACCTCCCCTCTCTCGCAACCCACATCTCTCGCTCTCCCTCGATCACACGCTCCCCCTCTCTCCCTCTCCCCTAGTCCAGCTCCCCTCTCTCGCTACTTCCCCTACTCCAACACACCTCCCCACTTTCTACACTCTTCCCCTCACACACACACCCCCTCTTCTCACATCATCCCCCTCTCACACCTCCACCTCTCTACACTCTTCCCCTCTCACAAACTCCCCTCTCTCTCTCTTCCTCTCACACCTCCCGCACTCACATCTCTCCTTCTCAATTGTCCCCTCTCAACACACCTCCCCCCTCTCTCTTCTCCCCCTATCTCTTACTGCGTTCTACCCATTTCTATTCCCTTTCTCCTGTTTTTTCTTCCTCAGATTACACTTCCTCCCTCACTCCTCCATACTCTCTGATTTAGGGCCGGGGTTGGCAACTCCAATCCCAAGAGCTCCCAACAGGTCAGGTTTTCAGAATAGTCACCAACAGGTCAGGTTTCAGGATATCCCTGCTTCAGCACAGGTAGACTCAATCAGTGGCTCAGCCTCCTTTGGCTGCCCCTCTAACCGTGAAAGGGGGTTAAGGCAATTCAAGAACCTACAAACTCATGGATAATATGTGCTGCGTAATGAACGTTTATAGCATTGTTACTGTAGCAGTATTACTCAAGGATCGGAAAAAAAAATTTAATTGTGGCACTACAATCAGCGCCCGTGTAAAGCAAACCTTAGCGCAGATCAAGGTTCCCTTTCGCTTTTGTTAACAATAAAACGTGTTATTCAGGTTTTTTTTGTTTAACCCTGACAAATTTACAGATAAAGCGGGAGCACAGTAGATGGTTATATTGGGACGCATGTTAAAAAATGCATCTTTGTCATTATATTGGGGCAATTTCACTTACCCATCAGCCCTGATCCCGCGGCATCATGATGTCACTGCGTCACGTGACGGCGTGCTGTCATGGCAATGTGTCACCAAGCGATGTTGCGTCGTCCTGAGGTTGCAGCGCCACATGACCACGAGTCATCAAAGTTGCCACCTCTACTGAAGGCCTAACCGGGAGATATTTTTTTAACGTTTATCTTCTTTATATATTTATTCTCTTCCCGGATCCCTCCCTGGCAAATCCCGTCAACAGGGCTGGCATGGCGTCATGGCAATGGGACGCTATATGGTGTTGGGTGTCATGTGACGCCACGTTGTCATGGCACTCACGAAGCGTCTCGTTGTCAATAATGGCTCACTGGTGTATATACTGTCCCACTCCTTCTTAGGCTGCAGCCAGCGTGAGCGAGCGCGCCGCGCATGCAAATTGATTTGCGCGCTCGCTGGCGTGTCACGTGAGCAGCTCGCCCATGAGGGCGAACCAGCTCCGTGATGTCATGGCCGCGCCCCTGACAGCCCCCCCCCCGAGCACACAAATTCGTGGCCTGGAAAAGCTCAGTGCCTGACATCATGGCACTCGAGCGGCCAGCGAGCGCTCTCCCACCCTGGCCGCCAGCCTCCTTACACTGGGAACTAGTGATTAGCCAGCAGAGAGGAGTGTGACAGCCACAACAGTATTGTCAGCCATGCGGGTTAATTAAGCGAGCTAGGAAGCAGGAAGAAGCTGCGATGCACAGCCGGAACATCTTGACAAACCCGAACATTCTTGCACACCCGGAACATCTTGCAGCACCCGGAACACCTCTTGACACACCAGAACATCTGGCCACACACCGGGAAAACATACTCCGCGACATACATGGGGAGAGGGGCAGACGCGCGAGCTGGGGCAAGCAAGAGGTCGGGGCCCACAGGTGACCGTCCCGAGGGCTTGCTGTTTCACCCAAATGCCCTAAATCGTTACAATGACCACCTCCCTAACTGCTTCCTATAAACGCATCTCATTAGAGCTCGGGCATGATGGGGCGCGCTTGTGCTCCACCTTACCTGTGGCCTTACAGCCGCAATGGAGAGACAGGCTTTAGTGGGGCTTGCTACGCTACCCAGCGGCGGAGAAGCGTGAAGCGTAGGTCTTGCAGAATTTTAAATTCGCTTCGCCGGAGCGCAGGGCAGGCAGTGAGCCGGTGCGCCAATGAGGGTAAAACCAGCTCCGTTGAACTCAACGGCCCGCCCCCGACACCGACCCCACCGACATGTCGCCGGACGGCGCGCGTTGTTAAGGCCAGGGAAGCACCCACCTGTTCCTGAAGCCATCGGAGCGCATCCGCACGCCAAGCAGAACCATGGCGAGGCGCCTAACTCCTCTCCTGAACTGCTCTATACACTGATTCTCTATAACTCCTCCCCTAACGCTCCTATACACTGGCCTCTCTATAATCTCCCCTAAATGCCTCACTATACACTGTTCTCTTAATCCTCCTCTAACTGCATCCATACACTGCTCTATATAAAGCTCCCCCTAACTGATCCTGATACACGTGTTCTCGATAAACTCCTGTCCACATCGAACTGCCGCATATACACTGCTCTTCTATAAACTCCTTCCAACGGCTCCTATACACTACTCTCTATAATCTCCCCAACTGCTCCATTACACTGCTCTCTCTAAACTTGCTCCCAACTTCATATCAAAACCGCTATCTATAACATCCTCTCCTAACTGCTCCTAGAAACTGCTCTCTATAACTCTCCGTACTGCTCCTAGAAACTCTCATAAACTCCTCCCCTAACTGCTGCTCTTAAATGACTCTCTATAAACCTTTTTTTCCTCCCCGAACTGACCCTATAAACTGTCTCTCTATAACTCATTCCCTAAACGGCCATAGTAAACTGCTCTCTATTAACTCCTCCTACCTAAGACATTATCTCCACTGCTCCTATGAAAACTGTCTCTATAACTCACCCCTAACTGCTCCTAGAAAGCTTCTCTAAAACTCCTTCCCTAACTGCTCCTATAAATGTCTCTAAACTCCTCCCCTCAACTGCTCCTATAAACTGCTACTATATCTCACTAACCGCCTCCTAAACTCCATAACTACCCTTGATCTCTATAAACTGCTTCTATAATTCCTCCCCTAAATGCTCTGGAAACTGCTCTCTAAAACTCCTCCCTAATCTGACTCGTTATAAAAATGCTCTCTATAACTCCTCCCCTAACTGCGCCTATAAACTGCTTCTCTAAACTCCTCCCCCTAAACTGCTCCTAGAAACTGCTTCTATTAAACTCCCCCCTAACTGCTCTAGAAACTGCCCTCTCTATAACTCCTCCCTAAAGCTCCTTAGAAAAACTGCTCTCTTATAACTCCCCCATAACTGCATTCATATTAAACTGACTCTATAACTCCTCCCCTAATGCTCCTATAAAACTGCTCTCTATAACTCCTCCCCTAACTGCTCTGAGAAACTGACTCTATAACTCTCCCCTAACACTGCTCTAGAAAAATGACTCTCATAGTAACTCCTCCCCTAACTGCTCCTATAAACTGACTCTCTAGTACATCCTCCCTAACTGCTCATATAAACTGACTCTCGCATAACTCCTCCCAACTGTCAATATAAATGCTCTCTATAAACTCCTCCCCGAAACTGCTCCTAGCAAACTGCTCTCTATAACTCCTCCCCAACTGCTCTCGAAAGTATAGACACCAATTCCTATAGCTACCTCCAGCCAGCAGAGTCACGATACTCGCCATGCTAAAATAACGACAGGCGGTATAAGGAACCAGTTAACATCACCCGACCATCATCATCATATCCTTCTGTGACCCAGGACTCACACCCCCATGTCCCCACGGTATCAGAAGCACTTCCCCTGGCGCCACCACAGTGTAACAGCGTACACATACCAGTCGTATTCTCTAAATTACCTACCTTTACAATGCAGACCTTGATTTCTCCTTCAGCTTACCCATAGATTGGTTTAACCCCCTTGGTTGCTCGCGAGAGGTCAGCACGGCAGGTTAGACGACAAACTGAAAAGCAGACGTTATTGTCCCATTGTGTCAACCAGAGGGGCTCTGTGCCGCAAACAGGGGCAGTTGCCCCCATGCTGAAACGATAGCCAAAGGTTATCCTGCAGATACCCAAATGCTGAGATGTCACATTTAGCTTCCGCAACTTCTTCTAAACGGGATCTCCTAATGCTCCAGCCGCATGCTTTCACAGGGTGCAAAGCCATGCTTGGGTTGAAGTATAGAACCCAACAAAACCATAAAGGACAGTTTTTTTCGTTTTTTTTTTAATTCGTCAGCATGAGCTGCTGTCGCATTGAACTGTAGTGGTCCCACCGGACCACAAACAGTAATGTCGCAGTGGATTACAAAATGACCACTGAGTGTTTAATGAAAGACAGGGATTTAGATGTTTGAGAATGCATTTGAATAGTTGCGAATACGTCTAGTACGTGGAAGTCGGATCTCACAAGGCACAACGGAAGCAAGATGTTATTCGGCCCAGCGGAACAACCAACAAAATTAATCCACAGCTGTTCTGACCCTGACCACACACTACTACACTATTGGTGTCTTTAGTAACAAAATATAAATTAAAAAATCCTAGGACCAGTAGGAAAAATGATTAAACATGTTACATTTATTATACAGCAGCAATACAGGAGAGCAGGAGAAAGCGCTGGTCCTCCTAATGGGTGCTAGCTATAGTTAAGTGTCATTTTTTGCATTTCCAGTACAGGGACTGTGTGTTACTTTTTCAGGATTTTTCCTACTTGGGAAGTGTTGGCTCTGCCCAGTTGACATGGCACCTAATATTCCAGATCAGGTGCTCTTAACTCCAGTCCTCAACTCTACCCCCAGACCCGCCCCAAAAGGTCAGGTTTTCAGGTTTAATTTATCCCAACTTCAGAAAAGGTGGCTCAATCAAAGGCTCAGTCAAAGATGAGCCTCGTGATTGAGCACCTGTGTGAAGCAGGGACAGATTGACCGAACTGTGCTGAAGCTGAGGTATCCTGAAAACCCTGACTGTGGGGCCTGGAAGTTGCGATCTTGATGTTCCAGACAAAAAAACATAACCCCCAAATACTAACAAGATTATGCTTTTGGCCCAATGTGTTTTCTGTTTTCCTAATTTTTAAGAAGCAGACCCAAATTGAGATTTCGGGGTTCTGTCGTGGGAACGATGGCCTGCATCATAATAAAAAGGAGTTAGATTGAGGTAGTACTGTTTCAGTTGCAGTTTAGGCTAGAACCATTCCATCACTAACGTGGTTAAAATCCCAGGGTACCCACTGAAAGTAATACAGCGTTGAAAGAGCATCAAAAAGAGGATTTTTGATTCCAGACCAACAGCACTGAACAACTAAGTTACATGTGTATTTCCTGTTCCACTATATTATTATGCTTTCAATCCTGTTTGCACTCACAGGTCTGGGCATGGTTTTGCGTTGGTGCCAGTTTTAAATGGTCTCCTAATGTAAGATTGGGAGGGGACCATAAAAAAAGACAGTGAATTGGACTTTGTTTATAGTGTATGAACCATGTAACACAATGTTCACCACTCTAAGACCTAACACAGGAGATTAAACAATAAAGCGAATACTAAAAATAAATATTGCGGGTGGTAGGATACTGGTCATACAATAATGAAGAACTACTGAACCACCAACCTGTGAAGCCCCATCAGGTCTGGACCATTATGGCTAACCACCAATGGCACCAAAATAAATGATGAACATGCCAAACCCTCTACTAAGCTGTAAAAAAGGACATTGCATTGTGGTCCTTATCACAAAGACACGCCTGGAAGTGAGTTTGTCAGCCTGCTCTAAAATATCCCCCCCTCCCACATACTACAATTCTAGAATGTGTTTGTTTCTAAGAAAGGGGACACAAAAAAACCTTGTCCCAATGGAAACCCATCTAATGGGAGACTTTACCCCCATCACAATACTGAAAGGTGTCAAAAAACCCACAATACGATTGAGTGAACGAGAGAGAAGAAAGGAATAACACACAGTCACAACGTACACTGCTCAGTCCTATGAAATTCAACATTCACAATAAAAACCCACATTAAAATTACTGCAGTGCTCTGCCATCAGTATCCAAATATAAGCCTAACTATCTCTGCTCTCCAGTCTGCGTCATTAGGTCCACTTACCTGTTTACAGCTAACTCCCTTGTTGCTCAGGAAGGCTCCCTGCAAAGCTTATCACTGTGTCTCATATCCTCATTAAAAGTTCCCTCACCCCAATGCAAGTCCAATGGAGATGATGAGTTTCTGCTCTATCTTCCCTTATCCTCCTTACAGGACCACCCCTGCCTTCCCCTGGACCCTCCCTCTACTCAAAAGATAGTAGAGTAGCAAAGGAGAGCTTGGGGCTGGAGGAATGTCCTGGCGTTGACAGGAGAAGAAGGATCTGAGGCGAAGTTGGCAACTCCATCCTCAAGGCAGGTTCCTCAGTAAAGGTCTATAGAGTGGACTTGGGCACCATAGAGTGGTAAACATACAACATGCCACTGCAGGACAGCTGTTTGGATATTTTGAGTTTTATAGGCAACATGGCAGATAGAGCCTGGGTTACAATAACCCGTTTTTATTACGAAGTTCATCAGCTCTATGCCTTGGGTACCAGTGGCATTAAGGGATCCCATGACCCCCTCAGTAGTATAATCCACACTCATGATAACATGGAAGCTAATGGCCACTCCCTACACACCCTTTTCCTGACACCCCTCACTCTTAACCAACAACCCTGCTTGCCCAAACGAGGTTTTGTCCACCACTCTACCGTATCCCTTAACGTCAAGCAGATTTACCGTGGTGGTTGTATGAGTTAGCTTCAGATGGGGATTGACCTGCCACTCTCTATGGCGGGTCCTCTTCTTGATGATGAGTGAACGTTTTGGGGTTGTATTTGGAGTTGGTGTCATGTGTGGGTGATCAGCTGATTGCCCAGTTCATGTGCGCTGCTTTGCTCCTGCTGCTCTCTGTCTGAAAAAGTCCCTTCCCCTACGGACAGAGCTGAATCAATGTGGTCTCACTCAC
>WSYH01009774.1:0-24988 GCA_036426205.1 Ascaphus truei | reverse complement strand
GTGAGGCAGCGGCCGGATCAGTGAGGCAGCGGCAGGATGAGTGAGGCAGCGGCAGGACGGGTGAGCTCCCCCCCCCTCCACATGCTACGTGCTGCTCTTGCCCCTCCGCTCCCGGCTCCCCCCTGTCACCGCGTGACAGGCCGCGGGACGTGAGATGGGAGGGGGGATGCCCCTCCGGTCCCGGCTCCCCCCTAGGCCGCGGGACGTGAGATGGGAGGGGGGATGCCCCTCCGGTCCCCGCTTCACCTTCTCCCCACCGTTGTCCCCGCTGCCTGCGCAGGAGGAGGGGGGGGGAGCGGGTGTTGGTGCTGGTGTGTGTAATTGTGTGAGACTGTGTGTGAGTGTCTGTGACTGTGTGTAAGTGTGTGTAAGTGTCTGTGACTGTGTGAAACTGTGTGTAAGTGTCTGTGACTGTGTGTGACTGTGTATAACTGTGTGTGACAGTGTGTGTAAGTGTTTCACACTGTGAGAGTGTGTGAGTGTGTGAAAGTCTGTGTAAGTGTCTATGACTGTGTGAAACTGTTTGAAACTGTGAAAGTGTGTGTGACTGTGTGTGAGTGTGTGTAACTGTCTGTGATTGTCTGTAACTGTGTGTGTGTGTGGTGCACTGTGAGCAATGTGCAGTGTGAGCAGTGTGTGTGCAGTGTGCAGTGTGTGTCAGTGTGAGAAGTGTGTGTGCAGTGTGTGCAGTGTGAGCAATGAGCAGTGTGTGTGCAGTGTGAGCAATGAGCAGTGTGTCAGTGTGTGCAGTGTGACCAATGAGCAGTGTGTGTGCAGTATGCAGTGTGTGTCAGTCTGAGCAGTGTGTGTGCAGTGTGACCATTGAGCAGTGTGTGTGCAGTATGCAGTATGCAGTGTGTGTCAGTGTGTGTCAGTGTGTGCAGTGTGTGTGCAGTGTGCAGTGTGTCAGTGTGAGCAATAAGCTGTGTATGTGTGTGCGTGCAGTGTGAGCAGTGAGCAGTGTGTGTCAGTGTGACCAGTGAGTGTGCAGTGTGTGTCACTGTGAGCTGTGTGTGCGCAGTGTGCGTCAGTGCGACCAATGAGTAGTGTGTGTGCAGTGTGCAGTGTGAACAATGAGCAGTGTGTGTCAGTGTGAGCACGGTTCACATCCCGGGCAACGCCGGGTCTCGCAGCTAGTTGAATATAATTATATATGTATGATACCAAATACATTCAATAGTCCCTTGGGCAATACCCAATAACTACAATTGTCATTTATAAGTCACACTGTTTCCCTAAATACCTCTATCCATTCAGTCGGGTATATTACTAGAATAACATTATGGATTTACTGCAAGATTAAGGCACACTGTGTGATTTCATGTATTAACACATATTTCTCTTTCTTTAAATATGTTTTTGTTTTTAATCATGACCAATGTATATATTTGTATCACCATACTAAAAGAATATATTATCTTTTTCAGGCAAAATGGGTTGTTTATATATAATGCCATGTATTGCTTGATATAAGGGTATTTTGGTAATTTCTTTTAACATGTTCTATTTATTTCTTATATTATCTTTCATATTGTGGAGTGGTGATGTTATACACCTGTGGCCTGTTGAATTGGATAATAGGGACAGGTGTGGTCATTCACACACCCTACACTGGCGACACACTTTATTTGAGCTCGGCTAGTCCCACGAATTCGGGTATACCCGGGTGTATTGAGGTTTGTGACTGTTTTCTGCCCGAGTGCATTGAGGTATTTTCCAGACAGGGATTGAAGCATTTTATTCCCGCTGGCTGCAATACTGCACAGTATATATATATATACTGCATTACAATTCATGAATTTATGCCATCTGGTAGACACGCGAAGCATTTCAGCCTATTAAATCCTAATCATTATCATTTAACAGATCAGCCGCCCGTCAGCCAGGCATGAACCCAGGCTGGGAAGGCAAACGGAACGGGGCTTGTCAGAGGTGAGGAGCGGCGCATTCCAGGTATCTGCCAGGTACATACTGGGTATTTGCTCGAATAAAGTGTGTCGGTGCAGTATATGTATGTGTTTTTCATGCAGGCAGATCACTCTTTTGACAAAGGCCAACTAGGCAGAAACGCGTCAAGAGGATCTGCTTGCACTATGTGCAATAAAGTTTTTCTATAATCGTATCATCAGTCTCCAGCAAGTCCTTCATTTCGGCTGTGCAGCGCTAACACCCCCTTCGGGAGGATTCTACATACCTATATACTAGATCCTAGGGGAGCATATATATATTAACTCCCCCAACGTGTACCTTATATGTATGTATGTCAACCGTTTCACCCCGTCTTATTTTAATTATAGAGTTTAATAAAAAAACAAATAATACTATCAACTACTTTAAAGGGGTTATTTATAACCATTTGATTTTTTTTCACAGTGTGCATCAGTACCAGTCCAGTCTGTCTTTATGCTACTTCTTATAATCCAATCTATAGGCGAGTACAATGTAAGGGATTACTTGGGGAGATTGTTGCCAGTCTTACAGCAATCACCTTACTCTTCTCTCCTCAGGATGTCCCCAAGAAATACCACAAGTTGGTTAGACCTATTCTTTCAGCAACCAGATAGCATCTCGCCAGCCTGGAGACAGAACACTCCTAACATGTTGGAGGTGGAAAGACACGTATGGCATATTTTAAGCATGGAAAAACTGACATCTTCCTAAATGGCACAATACAAAAAATGAAAGAAAACCTGGGAGTCCTAGCTTCAAACTAAAGGCCGCCTAGATCATGAGATTACATTAACTACTTAACATTGTATATTGCCCACATGCTGAGATACTGCATCGTTACTACAATATACCTCCTACACACTAATGCAGCACATCCCTAGGTCCTACACTCGAGTATCACCTCCCCCCACCCCCATTTTTCCCCTTTTTAATTTAAATTAAAATTAAATATGTTTTATATGTACTCATTAATATGGCATGTATTTTATTTTTATTTTTTTCACATACAGTACGTTCATGTTATATGTTCTCTCCCCCCTTTTTGTCCTTTCTTTTTTCTGTGCCCCTGTATTTTTTTTTCTTATGAGTAAAAAAATGTAAGATAAAAAGTAGGGGGAAAAAAATGACTTGCTAGACATATTCCCAGGACTCTAGTTAATATGAATTTAAATCTAGGAAAAATGTTGTTCAGTAAGATGCAGTTCTACACAAATAAGCTTGTACTATTTAAAATTGAATTATGAATTCTGTATTTTCCAAATAACTCTACCCTCACAGACAACTTATAGGAATGTGAGATGCAAATACCTGCAGTAAGTACAGTATCTTATTGGCTTGTGCAAGTGTCATAAGTCTTTGTGGAAAACATATAGTATATTGGGGACCTTTTGCCAAAGCAAAAATGCACAGACCACAACAAAAACATGTCATGCCAAACAACCAGAAAAGTAGACGTGCACTATCAAATACTGTTTCAATAATCAATTCTAAAATATGCTTGTTTCTATGAAAATAAGGTATTCCCTACTGTGGGGATAAGCATTAGTGCCCTCACTATCCTTGTTTGAAAGTTGGATAATCCACCGTTAGAGTGTATTTTGTGCATTTCTCGAATGTTAGGTTTGTTCCATGCCTCACTGACCGATATTTCAATCCCAAGGTGTCTGTTACTAGGCAACTAATGTCAAAACAATTTCTACAAAACAAAGAAATAAAGCGTACAAAGACTTGAATACACACTGTACGAAAACCCATCACATATACAGTATGTGCAATAGCTACTCAATCATGCTAAGGTTTGAACGTATACTCAGTTATGCTGGTGTTTTGTTCTTACCTTGACTTGATCTCAATTTGTTTTGCTTTAAGCATAATTGTCAGTTTTGATTTGGTTGACTTTGACCCCCAACTTTGGAAAGAGATCAGAAAAAAGAAAAGAAATGTTTTTTTCTGTTTGAATTGAGCGATTGGGATCGCCTTATAACATTCACTGAAGTTAAAGGCCCAGCAGTCCACAGACCTTTATTGCATTCAGGGAATGTCATATGAAATGTGCTTGTTGTACAGGGGTAAATTACATTTGCCACTAGTCTTCCAGCACCCAAAGAGTTAAATTAAAAATATGGGCAACAATGAAATCATCCAGATGGTGCTCTCTTTTTGCCATGCATATAACTTTTGAAATGACTTGAGTCATGAGCACCTACGTCTAGCTGACAGCAATAATATGAACAGAGCAAGAGACATTTCCAGGTAGAACCTAGGGCAATGGAAGAGCTTCTGTTAGATTTGCCAGTCTATGCAGTGCTAGTGCTGCGCCCTGCTGGGCGGGAGGGCACATGGGCATGCTCACAAACGGTGTCAGAGCGAGGTGCCCTGCAGCTGGGGAGACCGGAGCGGAAACAACATACGACGTGTGGGCAGACTAAAAATGTGGCGCCTCTGTAAAAATATAATTGTTTTACTGGGGCGCCAAATTTTCAATCTGTCCGGGGTGCAATTATGTCTCGGTAGCTGCTGTGCTCTGATGCACCAGAACAAGTCTTTATAGTAATGTAGCCAACCTCATTGTATTGGTTGCTAAATTTCAATAAACGACAGCCAGCACTACTAATTAGCATTATTATAGCCCGCCGACAGTACAGCAGCGATAGCTAGGAGGCTGGCCACATTAGTATACACACTTATTCTGGTGCATCAGAACACCGCAGCTACCTTGTTGGCAGGCTTCAATATTGTTAATACAGGTGCAGCGGCCGTTATCCGAATATTTCACGATTTGTATTCCTGGGCATACCCAGGTCGTGCAGCATGATTTCTGCAAACTTTCCCGCGTTAAGACGCGTGTTTACTAGTGTTTTTACTGTACTAGTGCCAGCGTGCATTCACGCCAGCGTTCACGGAAGAATAACGAGTGAATGCCGCGTGGAATACAGCAGAGGTCACGAAAACGGCTCCGTGACATGTTCGGATAACGGCCACTGCATCTGGAGTTAGAGATTAGCTAAGGTGTTGCCAATCAAGTTATGTGTTAAGTTTACTGCACATAGTTAGACATTTCTTTCTTTGTTCCCTTCGGCAATACTAAAACCGAGTGCCACTAGTCTGAGGGAACTTGTTTGTTTTCCTCCTTTTGGTGTAGTCGTTTCCTGTATTTGCCCTTTAGTTGAGCCCCAAGTTCCTTATTAATCTAATTTATGTAATTTAAAAAGGCTGAGCGAGGGTTCTTGCTGTAATCTGTATCTCTGTTACTCCTTTAATGCAATTCTATATTTTACTCCATAAGAGAAATTGGCCGACAGGTTTAATACCTTTCTTTAACTTTTATTAGAGTATAAAATATTAACCAGGCACCAGCACTTATGCGGATCGCTTCATGAATATTAACTTGCTCTTTCTTTTCCAAATCATGAATGAAGTTTCTAATGCAGTGTATGAAGATGCAAAAACTGTTACTTGCCTTTCTTTATGAAGAGATGACTTAGACTAAGTGAAATAAGACTAGTAGCAAAGTAGTACCACAAAGATAATATGTTTTTAGTTATCTTTGTCCTTATTTAAAAGTGGCTTAACAGGGCCGTGCCATGGTCCACCCACTAAGAAAACTGGTGAGGTAGAAGACAGTCGGCAATTTTTACAAAGCGGTTTAATAAAATATTCTAATGCTGGAAGACACCTTACTGCCCCCATTTAAGTGAATGGTCTATAAAGGCCACTGGTGTCAGAAGTTGTAATATGGAATAGCACTGCTTAGTAAATATGGCCCAGTATGCATTTCCCCTCCAGTTTAACCTTATGGTGCAGAATTGGTATCAAGGAGCACTTACCAGACACACCTTCCTACTGTCTCTGTACGTTCTTCCTACCCACCAATTAGATTGTAAGCTCCCCGGAGCAGGGACTCCTCTTCCGAAATGTTACTTTTACGCTGAGGCACTTATTCCCATGACCTATTATTTGCATTATTTGTTATTTATATTATTATCACGTGTATTACTACTGTGAAGCGCTATGTACATTAATGGCACTATTTAAATAAAGACATACAGTACATACAAGGAGTTGATGTCTGGAGGATTGCTGGGTTGCAATCTGCCACTCAAGGTGTTACGTTTTGCTGTAGTTACAGCAATGAAAAATACCACTTGAGAGCAAATTCACATGTCTCAGACAGGTCTGTAACCCTGCCTTTCACCATCATCACTTAGCATACAATGCTTCCACTGCAGCAAGGGATTCTGGGACATGGGGTACACTAGTTACAAACTTTTCACCGCGCAGCTGCCGAAAAAAAATATTTCGGCAAAAAAAAGGCGAGTTTTGCTCTTATCGGCAGCTTATCTGGGCTTACTGAATTGTAGTAGACATTTTTTTGCGAGAAGCTGGCGAAAAGTGGCTTTTCGGCACTTACTGCATGAGGCTCTTAGTCACCCTCATTAGCACAACTCAATGGTCAAAGTGGCTTAAGAAAGCAGTGGCACTGTGGGGGACATAACATTAATTGTTTGTTTTGTTAAGCTGTTTGGCTCATATTTATAAATAAGTGGTTAGAAAACAAGATGGAGATAATTACTTCAACAGATACATTTTTCTTTCAATAATAAGTGAGACAGTAAGTGTGTAAAAATAGTAGTTATGTGGACCTGTAAATAAAGGAAGTATTGGTACCTCATACCCCTTCTCCTCCTTCTCGCCATCACACTGCCACCATTGGCACAACTCAATCAACTATTATTCTTCAAATATGTGGTGGCAATTAGATCCGTACCTAGGTACTATGCTCACACCAAGTGGTTTTGACGAGTAACACAGCTAATTGTCGGCCTACGCACCACACCTTGTTAGGGCTTATATTTGATTTAGAAGGAAGTGGCTTGGTATCTTTGTACAGGGATAACCAGCAAGCTTTTTTTCTGAATAAGATACGGTGAATTTCTTTATGAATTAATTAATTGGCATATGAGGTGTTTAAGAATCGAAGAACAAAGCAAGCGGCCTCTGTTTACTGCACTCAAAAAAACTTGAATGAGGTGTAAAACAAGTGCAAATATGTGATATATGTAAAATGAGGTACAGTGTGAGTTAAAAGACATAATTTAATTAATCAAGATATATCAAATAAAAGTAGTAACTGTATAGTTAAGTAATGAGGGGGAGAAATGAGGCGTATGCCTGAAATTCTGCATGATTCCTAAATTGTGACTTACATTCCAGTAAAGCTTACCTACAGTATAGTCCTTATTACTTTTTGCCATATAATGTGCGGTCAAGTGAAGGGAGTGTTACTGTACCTCAACTACAGTAACTTGTAACACGGTGAGGCTGTATTACTGTTTCCAGTAAGCTAGCGCCACCTTGTGGCCACAAGAGGGAAGCATATTCAGTTCTGATGACAGTGGAAATAATTAATACTATATATACATTGTATATATTTTCCTAATAAATTAGTACATTTAAAAACACAAATCTTCATGTTTTCAAAGGGCTTATTCTCTAAGGTCCGTTGTTGGTTAATACACCCGATCCAGCGTTAACTGCTATTCAAGTCAATGGCAGTCATTGCCAGATGTGGTGTCAGAGATATATGTTAGCCAGCCAAACATTGAGCATGCTGTACATCTTGCAGGTATGACCTTCTGCTGTATGCAGAGAAACTGACTGCTGTGCATATAGGGGTCATGCGTTAATGCCAAACGTGCTCTAGCACATGGAAACTCCCATTGTCTTTTGAATTTGAGTTGTTGTGCGTTGGTGCCTGATTGTCTCTTTAGAGCAGGCCTGCACAACACGCGGCCCGTCTGCACTCATTGTGCGGCCCGCGGTGGCTTTCCCCGTCGTCCTCTCCCCCTCCCGGCCGCAAGCCACCACTTCTCCCGCCCGGGAGTCGCCTCACCCCCTCCTCCTCGAGCCTTCTCTCAGGACTGCACAAGTGTGCTAGTCCTGCCTGCTCCGTGAGGTGCCGTTGGGGTGGGAGGTGCAATGGGGGGGGGGGGGAAGTGAGGTTGCAATGGGGGTGGTGGGAGGTGCAGGTGGGGGGGGTTGGGTGCAAGGGGGGGAGGGAGGTGCAAGGGGGGGGAGGGGAGGTGCAAGGGGGGGGGGGGGTGAGGTGCAGGGGGAGGGTGGAGGTTGAGGTGCAAGGGGGGGGAGGGAGGTGTAAGGGGGGAAGGTGGGTGCAAGGGGGGGAGGTGAGGTGGGCAAGGGGGGGAGGTGAAGGGCAAGGGGGGGAGTGTGAAGGGCAAGGGGGGAGGTGAGGTGCAAGGGGGGGGAGGTGAGGTTCAAGGGGGGGTGAGGTGCAAGGGGGGGAGTGCAAGGGGGGGGGCTGTTGTGTGTGCAGGGGGGTTGAGGTGCAAGGGCGGGGTGAGGTGCAAGGGGAGGTGAGGTGCAAGGGATGGGGGTTAGGTGAAAGGGGGGTGAGGTTCAAGGGGGTGAGGTGAGGTGCAAAGTTGTGAGGTGCAAGGGGGGGAGGGGAGGTGCAAGGGGGGAGGGGACGTGAGGTGCAGGGGAATTATGTGAGGTGCAGGGGGGGCAGGTGAGGGGCAGGGGGGGGAGGGGGAGGGACAGGGGGGGAGGGAGGGGCAAGGGGGGGGAGGGGCGGAGCAGGGGGGGAGGTGAGGGCGGGGGGGGATGGGGAGGTGAGGGGCAGGGGGGGGGGTGAGGGCAGGGGGGGAGGTGAGGGGCAAGGGGGGGAGGTGAGGGGCAGGGGGAAGGTGAGGGGCAAGGGGGGGAGGTGAGGGGCAGGGGGGAAGGTGAGGGGCAGGGGGGAGGTGAGGTGCAGTGGGTTGGGGGGAGGTGAGGTGCAGGGCAGGGATGTTAGGTGCAGGGGGGGTGAGGTGCAAGGGGGGAGGGTGAGGTGCCAGGGGGGGTGAGGTGCAAGGGTGGGGAGGTGAGGTTGACAAGGCGGGGCGGTGCAGGGGAGGGAGGGTGAGTGAGGTGAGGTGCAGGGGGGAGGTGTGGGGGTATGGTGAGGTGCAGGGGGGAGGGTGCTGGGGGGTGGGTGATGTTGAGGTGCAGGGGGAGGTGTTGTAGTGGGGTGATGTGAGGTGAGGTGCAGGGGGTGATGTGAGGTGCGGATATGATAGTGAGGTGCAGGGTGAGGTGAGTGGGGTGGAGTGTGTGTGGTTGCAAGGGGGTATGTGTGTTATGTGCAGGAGAGTATTGTGTATGGGTGAGGCGGAGGGGTGAGGGGGAGATAGGGGGTGTGAGATTAGATAGAGGATGAGTCTCGCACAGTTGATGATGATGACTGTCTGGGGGGTATGAGGATGATGAGGGGTGCTGGGGGATATGAGGATGATGAGGGGTCTGAGAGATGATGAGGGGTGCTGGAGGGATTATGAGGATGATGATGATTGATGATGATGAGTAATGAGAGGTGCTGGGGGAGATATGAGGATGATGATGTTTTATCTCGTGTGGCCCAAATCTGTTTTCCTTGGAGCAGTTCGGCCGCTTCTTGTTACAAGTTGTGCAGGCCTGCTTTAAAGCAAGGGTTTTCAACTTCAGTCCAAAAGTCCCTCCCAACAGGTCGGGTTTTCATGATATCCCTGCTTCAGCACAGGTGGACTAATCATCCCTGCATCAGCATAGATGGCTCTGATTCAGCACCTGATTTGGAGTTGGGATATCCTGAAAACCGACCTGTTAAGGACTGGAGTTGAGCACCCCCGCTTTAAGCTAACCCCCCCTCCTAGAGTGTTTATTTTCTGTAACAGATTAATGACAATGTTAATCCATAAAATTGTGTGTGCAAAAAAACTGCGTCATATTATCAGGAATAGGAATCCCACTTACAGCACATTAGGAGTTGTTGCTCTATAAATTGGGGCGTTTGCATCGGTTCCGGAAGACTTCAGTAATTAACCTATGTTTCCCTTATCCTCTGAACCACATAGGAAGAAGTTAATGTGTTTGGAAATCAGGATTATACCCACATAATATAATACAGGTGAATTTTCCATTTAAATAATACATTCTCTAATGTAAACTATACAAGAACAAGTAAACCCAGTTGTGGGCGCTCAGTCCCCCTAGGGATTTGGTATGTGACATTATTTAAAACACATTTTATTTACATAATCTATTCAAATAAATACTAGATGTAAAACACGATCGCCAGAATGGATCCTCAACACCCCCGTTCTAGTGTTTAGGACCTGATTATTTAGGACCTGTAAATATATATATATATATATATATAGATATATATTTTTTTTTTTTATGATATATATATTAGATATATATGTATATTATTGTATCTGAGCTATATATATATATATATTGGTTATGCTAAAGTTCCGTTCTCCTTAGGTTTGATACCCAACAAAGAAGAGTTAATGCATACTATATAGATTATAATCGTTACCTGGGAGTTTATAAAAGCGTTATCAAGTAGGGTGTGTGGTAACAATTTAATCTTTGTGTGCCCGATCCTATGTATGAATTCGTAGTGCGCTTTTTAAATCAATGATGACATTAGGGGATGTTGGGGACACTAACTTAATCCTAATATAGAGAATGTTAAAATTTTAAGATGTCACTAAATAGAAAGGATACACTATTGGGACAAATTATGAGACTCTGAAATATCAGAACTCACATATTGTTGGTAATGATATATTTTGGGGAAGCTAATTATTATTTTTATCCGCTTATACGTGTACCACTGTAGAGTAGAGTGTATGGAAGTGAATTACAACCCAATGTGGGTCTATTCCTTACGTTCCGTGTTGTACAGTTCATTAAGGGCAGTGACCCTGAGAGTAACCCTATCACAGTTACCCTGCGTTTATCGTCATTAACCTGAACTTTCCACTATAGCATAGATCACCTTTATCAAAAAACCATTTTTTATGGTCTCTATGTTATTTACATAATTTGCATCAGATTACATATACTTTTGTTGGCTATGGCTGTTTTTTTTATTAATCTATATCTGAGAAACACAAGCCTTCAATAATAGGGAACCACCACTCCGTTTTCTTCTTACTGTGCATTGTGCAGTTGACTTTGAAGGACTTAGTGGTAATTCCCTAAATACAGTGTGGTGATTCAGTATTTTTACTATACCTATCAGCGCTTCTAAACAACCTACTGAATTCTACTTCCATCTAGATGTATTTGCATTGTTTAGTACACCATAATCCCTATATAAATTATGTAGCCCTCTTCTTACACTCTAGAACACGGGAGGGGGCCAACCATTTTTCAATACGCCACAGAGTGGCGAAACAGAGTGAAAATAGCACCCCCAAACCATTGTAAAAATGAGGTAATATGTTGCACATGCGAAAAGTTAAACAACCACCACTGTCTGAACAAGGTTATAAATTCTCCGACGCAACCCCGCTCATCCTCTCAAACCCCTGTCGCCCATCCTCACTCAACCCCCCCTCTTCATCCTTCCTCTCATTGCCCACCCCTACCCTCAATCAATCATTCACCCCCCTCATCAGCATCTCATTTAACCCCCCCTCATCACCATCATCCCCCCCCGCACCCTGATCTCCCTCAGTCCTTTCAGCATTCCCCCTATCATCAAGACACCCTCCCCCCGTCCTATGCGTGGGGCATAGGAGGGTGCGTAACGCGGGGCTTGGGCAGGGGGAACTGTTGGACGACGGCACGGTAGGTGCGCTAAATGGGGGGCAGCAGCGGTGGGGGGCAGTCAGGGTGGGTCGAGGGGGTTGTGGGCAGGCTTGATGCAGCTGTGGGGGGTGGGTGGTATGGGCCAGCGCAAGAGGGAGGGTCAGGGCAGCACGGAGGGGAGGGTCAGCGGCGCACGAGAGGGGAGGGTCAGGCAGGCCGAGAGGGGGTCAGGGGCAGCACGAGAGGGAGGGAGGGTCAGGGCAGCGCGAGAGGGGAGGGTCAGGGGCAGCGCGAGAGGGGTGGGTCAGGGCAGGCAGAGAGAGGGAGGGTCAGGGCGCCGGCGAGAAGGGAGGGTCAGGGGCAGAGCCGAGAAGGGAGGGTCGGGCAGAGCGAGAGGAAGGGGAGGTCAGGGCCAGAGCGAGAAGGGAGGGTCCAAGAGGAGCCCAGGGCAGACGGAGAAGGGAGGGTCAGGGCAGAACGAGAGGAGGGTTAGGGCAGAGCGACAAGGGAGGGTCAGGGCCAGGCGACGCGAGAATGGGAGGGTCAGGGTCCACGAGCGAGAAGGGAGGGTCAGGGCAGCCTGGGGTGGTGGGCAGAGGGGGGTCAGGCCAGCCGGGGGGGGGGGCCGGAGATATGGGCAGCCTGAGACGGGGTTGGTCTGGGAGAATGCTTCTCAGTGCTGTTCTTTGTACATTGTGTCTGCCCCGGTGCTTGTAAGCCAGGCGACGGGGTGGGGTGGGGGTGGGGTTAAGGGAGATCTTCCGTCCCAATGCTTGCTTTCTCTGTCGTCTGTCCCCTCGAGCGCCTGATCTGTAAGCAGGGGGGTGGGGGGAAGAGGGAGGAGAGCTTGCTTCTCCTGTGTCTGTCTGCCGGTGTGCTTTAAGCCCCCCCACCAAAGGGCCGGCCCCCCCGGGGGGGGGGCGCACCCCCGCCGGGGGAAGAGGAGGAGAAGATGCTTCTCCTAGTGTCTGTCTGCAGGTGCTTTAAGCAGGGGGGGAGGTGGGGGGGAAGAGGAGGAGAGCTTCCTCTCAGAGCTGCTTCTCCTGTGTCTGAGTCTGCCCGTGCAGTAAGTAGGAGGGGGTGTTGAGAGGAGAGAGAGCTTCCTCTCCATGCTAAGGCTGCTGCTTCTCCTTCCCTGTGGCTGCCGGTGCAGTAAGGAGGGAGGGGGAGAGTGCGTCACACCGCTGGAGCGCGCTCCTTCCCTACCAAGGGAAGAGGGAGGGAGGGGGTTGAGGGGGCCGTACAGAGAGTCCCAGCGGCTCTATTCGCCACAGTTTCACTGCCAATTCGCCACATGTGGCGAATGGCGACAGGGTTGCCCACCCTGGCTCTAGAGTGACTACGGGTACTGCACACACCTGTTGGCTTAAGGAGATCTGGGCCTCCGCTAGCTGGGAGCCCGGGGTAATAGTTATCTTATTGGCAGCGCCTCCACTTACCCAGGATCCCCATTGCGTAAGATTCCCCTGGGTAAGAACAATAGCAACACACATCAGATTGTAACTGTTTACTGTAATACTGCTAGAACCTTATCTTATGGGTATAATAATAACACAAATATAACACATCAACCACGTCTTATAATATAACCTTAGTGGCTCGGCCACTCTTATAAAGAGAAATGTCACTGTCCCATCACCGCGTGCCCCACACCGTGTCCATGTAACTGTACTTATGTATATAGGCTCAGTCCTTTGGCCACTCCACTTAGTGTCCCCAAAGAGTGTTCCCTAAGGCAGGATCAGCGCCTGTTGACCGGTGTTGGTGCACTTTAGTAAATATCTTCCGGTCACTGTGGTGACCGGCAACAACTTCACAAAGGATCCGCCGATACAGCGCAGTCTCTCACAAGTAGTGGATGATGCACAGCAGCCTGGGCCCAAACGTCTGTCACCAACCGCAGCTCCGCGATACTGTGTCCCTAACTAGCACTTGTAATAGTAAGGGGCAAGGTCCCTACTCTGGGGCCTGTCCCTGAAGCAACACAACCTACTGGGTGGCTCAGGGCTAACTGGGGCCTAGGGGGCTGCTGGCCTAGTGCAGTGAGTCACTGACTCCTGCACCCTCACCTCCTTCCCCTAGCCTCTCCTGGCGCCGACTAGCGTGGGCTCAGCGCGCGAAATGTATCCAATCTCCTCTGCAGGGAGATCCTACAGCCCTATTGGCTACCTGGCGTCACCTGACTCTGCCCCTGTGCACCCTGGGGGCTGTATTCTTCTTGGGAGCTATTCTCCCATTGGCCGCCTCACGCGCACTTCCTATGAACTGTTACCAGACAGAAATTGATTAACACACACATTCCCAGCTAGCTCAAACTCATACACCCACCACATCATGGCTATATATTTATGCCAAAATGAGTGCTACTGAGCGTGGCAAATGTATACAACAAATGACAGAGGTGCCCAATGCTATATCAAATTGACAAAACATATACGGTAATAAGTATAAAGTTTAAATACTTCAATAATAATAGTAATTACTTGGTTATTTAGTTAAACCTTTTGGCCAAAGCGTCGTAAGCCTGCATATACTCTAATGAGACTGGACTTTATACAATTATATATATATATATATATATATATATATATATATACTAAAACCACTCCATACCCCCACCCACCAACCAAAATAACACCAACCCTAACATAAAATCAAATAAAAAATCATATCCATATATTTGTAACCCCGTCTCCGTGTGTGTTTATATTACCATAATACTGAGTTAATTTGGTGAGTAAAAAGTGACAAAACCCTCCCGGAAGCAAACATATGCAATGTAACTGTATGCTCATCTGCATGTCTTAGGCCTCGGTCCCTGCTGCGCTCGGGCGCGTGGCCAACTGTATCGAGTTCCCCACCCTCAGGGGAAAAAATCCTCGTGAAGCCGGATTTACCCCCCTGGGTCGGACACAGCTGACTCATCTGTGGCGGCGTCATCCCAGGTATGACACATAGAGAATGGTGTTTCCTTAGTCGTTGACATGCGTCCCGTGGTGTGGTCTGTGAGCGCCAATGTGAGTGGGGAGGCTTCGGGAGGAGGATAGCTTCCTCCGGAGAAGCGGGCGAGAAGTGTGTAAGTGGAAAGCAGGTGCAGTGCCTGTCTGGTGTGTGTGAGATGTTGTCTGATGCCTTTTCTGTGTGTGTTTGTGTGTGTTATGTTGTGTGCCTGAGTGCCTGAGATGCCTTGTCCTCATGTCCTGGTGTGTGTTGGTTAGTGCGTGAGTGCCTGACATGTGTGTAGCGCGCGTGTATGTTTATGAAGTGATGAGTGCCTGTCCTGCCCGACCTTTTTGTGTTTTGTAGTGTTTTGTTTATGTAAGGAGTGCTCCACCCGAGTCCGTGTAGGGATGGACGGGGGGAGGGTGGTTGTGAGAGTAGCAGCTCCTCCTGCAGCCCTGGAGACGAGGGGGGGGGGGGAGAAGTAGGCAAGCTCCAAAAAAAAAAAAAACTCCTGCATCCCGTGGAGGGAGGGGGGGGGTGGAGATTATCGTGTCCCTCTGCAGCCCGTGGAATGGAGGGGGGGAGAGTACAGCTCCCTCCTGCAGTCCGTGGAGGGAAGGTAGGGGGGAGAAGTCGTGGGATTCCCTTCCTGCGCCAGTGGAGGGAGTAGTAAGCAGCTCCCTACCTGCATCGAACGAATAGTAGGGGGGGGGAGAGTAGGGGTCCCTCGTCAGGCCGTGGGGGTGGAGAGTTACTCTCCCTCCTGCGCTCCGTGGGAGGGAGGTGAGTGTGGGTGAGAAAGTAGCGGTGCACACTCCACGCAAGCCGCCCCATGTTTTCACCCCCTTGTAAACAAGTCTAACATCGGATAAACAACTACCACTCCCGACTCCCGTTCCAATCAGAAACCCGCAAGGCTGTGGTCGTGGTTATCTCAGCGACCGCCTGCCGAGCAGTCGCGGGTGCGCTGACTCTGGGAGGCGTGGCCCTTAGCCTTAGGCAGGTCTGCAACACCGCCTTATCCCCATTATCCACCCATCCCCTTCTCCACGCAGCCAAAGAGGGATTTACTGCGAAATGAATGCAAAGAGCGCACACCGTGTCACTTTGATGCCCTCAAAAAGCATTTTTTAACAAGGTTCCCTATAGCTTAAAGCGTGTTGCTGCATGGTCACAGCTTCTTGAGCACAGCCAGGGTTAAGGTGCCATACCAGTAAACCACCCAAATGCGATAAAAGTGACGGGTGAGTGAGCATGATGTGGTATAATAGAAAGAATACCAGAACGTAACGCTGTAATGGGGGTACCAATAGATGCGGGATGCCAGGAGATCTGAAGGAGGGGTTGAGGGAACTTTACTAATGCTATAGGTGGGGTTGATTTTAACTGGGTATCAAAGAGGCTATGTTATAGGCTATACCATACAAATAACTGAGATTATATGGTGACAAAACAAAAAGTGACAAAAACCCTCCACCAGGAAAGCAAATGCAAATGTAACGTATGACTCATCTGCATGTCTTAGGGCAGGTCTGCAACCCCACCTTTCCCCATTATCACCCGCATACAGCACATCCACTGCAGCAAGGGATTCTGGCAACAATACACTGCAAAATGGCACATTGTCATTTTTGCCTCAAAAACCATTTTTAATGGTTCCCGATAGGCTTAAGTTGTGCTGCAATACATACACACACACACACACACACACACACACACACACACACACACACACACACACACACACATACACACACACTCCTTATAGGTCCTAAAACACAGAACGGGTGTTAAGGGATCCATTCTGAGTACGTTGTTGTACATTTATATTTATTTTAAACGATTGTCGTTACTAGCCGGGGACCCTGATGAACCCAAATGGTGGTCTCATCTTGTTATCAGTTTGTGTACTATAGATTACTCTCTTCCAGATGAGCACCATCTCCCCATACCTTTTCTAGCTGAGCAGGGGCCCTGACCTCTTTACGTTGATATCTTGCGCCATTTGAAATGCTAATTTTTTTTTTTCTTGTTGCTAGAACAATTTTTTTGCACATCATTGTGCGGAACGCAGGTGTACGGTACGAAGAACTGTAGCACATGTAAGGAAGTACATTTTGGACGTTTTCTGATTAAAGCCTCGTGGAAATGGGCAGCTGTGTGCAGAAGATTAGCCCCTGTAACCCTTTTCTTATCTGTTTCTCATTTCACAAAAAGAGTAGCAAGACAGGTAGAAGGGCCGTAGAGCACAGAATACTGGTTTGTGTCCAGTATTTTTTTCATAGAACTAATGTGTTTTTTCATAGAAGATTAATGTGTTCAACTTGCTATTTCTAAGGAAGAAGGGTGAAGACAAACAAATATTATAATCTTCGTAATGTTTGGGACCAGGCATTGATACTCGAGCATTGTGCATTTTTTCTCTTTTTTCCTGAAAATAGGCATTAGTAAGAGAATTTTTTTTTGAAGAAACTCACTAAACACAACCTAATCTTCAGCACAATCTTCAGAACTTGTCTATCAAAATACCTTTCTTTTAAAATACAGATTGTTTTTTAACCTATCAAAAAAAAGAAACATTTAATTGCCTCTTCGCAGTGCCCAAAAGAGTGGAGTTATGGACGTGTACTTTTACATTGTTCGGTTATTATTAACAACCTTTTATTAAGGAACCCAGTATAAGAATCTCCTGCTGCGACAAAACCTCATCATGGCACCGCGATATATTTAATATCCTCCTTAGCTCTGTTTTGGGATAAAAGATGGCTTATGCCAATGACACATCCCAGGACTATTTGAAGTCTTTAGAAACGAGAATTCCTGCAGATATTCTGTATATCTTTGCTCGTCTTACTGGATGTGAAACAATAGATTACAGCATAGCGAAGGAAAGTTTGAGAGCATATGTGTATCTCACCATATTTGACTCGTGCAAAGAAACACCACACTTTTCCTTCGTAGAATTGTTCAGTTAATCGATTATCTGGCAACTCACCTAATAATGTTACGTATTTAATGGCCAAAGATGGCCTCGGGATCATATTTTTTTTATATGTTCAACATTTAAATACTGTAATCATTGATAATAATCATATTTTAAAGGAACAAGTCCACCCCAAGTACCCAAACTTTCATTTTAAACCACAGGATTGGCACTGGAGCATGAATGCAACTTTTTTTTCAGCTCCTGCTTACCGAATACTTACTGGTGAAGTTACTGCTGGGAGAGGAAGTGGCCTCAGTGAGTAAAGAAACACTGACTAGCACTGAGTTTGAAGTCTGAGAGGGGGAGAGGTGGAGTGAAGGCGTCTGCAACCATACACGTCCCCTAGCAGACCACTGTAAATTTCTCCACAGCATTCCCCGCACTCCCCCTCAAAGCAAACTCCGACCATCCAACCAATCCGTATCCCCAGCTATCAATCCCCGAGCGAGCAATCGCACCAATCCCCCAGGGCCTCGCAACCGATTTCCCTTCCTCCCCCCCAACCCACTCACACTCGCACGCATCCCACCCTACACAATTCCCCCAGGCCTTGCCCACCGATCCCCTCCCCCGCCTCGCACCAATTTCCCCGTAACCACCAAAAAACCCCCCAAGCCTTGCGCGCCACCGCACACCGAACCCCCCCAGCCTCGTCGATTCCCCTGCCACCATTTCCCCCCCCAAGCCTCGCACCGATTCCGGCCGCTAAGCACAGCCCCCAACGGATTATCCCCAGACAGCTGAAAACCAAAGGGTTAGGGGGGGGGGCTGGAAGTGTTCTGTTAGTTGGGAGTGCTTTGTGGGGCGTGAGTGTATACTGTCTGTAGAGTGCGTGCAGTGAGTGTATGCAGGTGGGCTGTGGAGTGTTGTACTGCACTTGTGTCTGTTAAGGTGTGTAATGCAGATGTGGATGTGAATGTAATTTTTTAATTCGTTCTATAACGGGGTTGAGCGTATACACGATTGTAACTATCCACACATCACACACCACACACACAACCACAACTCAACAACATCTAGCACACTTAAAATAGGCGACACACACACACAGCTGGGCGGCCGCTCACCCGGCCCCCCCCGCTACGCCCATGCCCCCCCCCCCCCCCCCTCTCCCCTCCACTTACAATATATACAATATATCTATAGCCATTGGTGACAAATCCCAAAAAATCTACTCGCCACCCTAGTACCCAACCGTGTGCTGCTTGGGCCAATATTTCCTCGCGCCGGGTGTTAAATCCACTCGCCCGGGGCGAGCAAATGTATAGGTTTGTCGAACACTGTAATATATATTATATATATATACATATCAACACACACATATATATAATACATCCCACACACCACACACACACCACACACACTAATCACACACACACATATATATATCTACATCTTATATATTTCATATTAAACACATAACATAATATCTATATACACATACATACATATATATATATACTATACACATACTTTATATATATACATATATATACATAACATATATATACCACACATATATTATATATCTAAAAATATATATCTATATAAGTATAGCTAATATACATAAATATGACTATCTCCTAAACCCCATACAAGCACAACATGAACAACCCCCCACCACTACACACACACACACACACACACACATATATATCATATCACAGATCACAAAAGAAACAAAAATCGCATCGACACATAGGTCACTGGTGTCCACAAAACTGTCAATATATAGTATAAATAGTACTAGACAGTGGTGCTAAAGGTTGAGATAATTATATAACAACAAGGAAAGCAACCTTACAAAAAACACACAGGCATACCAAAAAAGTGTAAACAAAGATTTTATTAAAGTGAGTTAAAAACAAGGGATAAAGATTAAAAGAGGAGGGGGACTCTCATCTACCATACATATATACCTAGAGGCAAGGGTATAGCAATAGAACCAATTCCAACACCAAATTCAAAGAACACAAGAAGCTCTGAATTGAGCAAACGTGTATCCTATGCACACACTACAAATTAGTGCATGTCCAACAAAAAGTCACCTGATAATACAGGTAAATAGCTGCAATGAGTGGAGGCATAAATGGCACAGATAACAATATTGTATATACATCACCACTTAAAGCATAGGTGTCACGGGCAAGAAATAGCCAAAGTCTCTTATCAGGAAAGAAAGGTAGGGGCCCCCCTCCACAGACTCCCACTCCAACGCGTTTCGACTTAAAACGGTCTTCTTCGGGGAGTGGTGAGGGGAGAAATGAGCTAGAATTTATAGTGAAGTTAGTTAAACGAGTTCGCGCCAAAGATAAGTTTAATGTGTAACAGCTGTTATAAGTGTGAGTACTCTCATTGTAGCATAGCATCCTGATTGCTATAGAAGCATAACTACGGACCTCATTGGTCTAGGGGAGTCACATGGTACACGTCTGATCCTCCCATGTCAAGCTTGAAATATGACGCATGTGACGTCATCGCGCATAGCGCGTCATTGCGTGAGATTACCATGGCAACCGTAGGTTGCCTATTATCAAGCGGGCACCAGCCCTGATCGTTATGGGAGCATAACTATGGACCTCATTGGTCTAGGGGAGTCACATGATATACATCTGAACCTCCCATGTCAGGATCGAAATGTGACGTCATCGCGCAAAGCGCGTCATTGCGTAAGATCACCATAACAACCATAGGTTGCTTTTTACCGAAAGGGCACCGGCCCCGATGGAGGGGGACAGTCAGGGCTACACCGATATCAAATTAATGGCCCTACTAGTCCTCCAAACAGCCCAATAAGGCATATATCATGGTGTACATAATGAAATCGCGGGATGACGCAAATGACGTCATCACGTAAAGAGAATTATTGCGTATGGTTGTCAAGGGGGTTGAACAAACATAAACAAAACAACGATCAGCTGGGAGAACATAGAAACAAAATAGAGCACATAAATATCTCATGACCACAGCAAGAATTGTAAATGTGGGGCAGACATTGGTCTGTAGAGGACCCCCAATTATAGAAAAAACTATTGATTTGTGAAATACTATAATGACAAACATATTAGCGGTGACAGTACAAATAGGCATATATAGTAAATGCCTGCTAACTATGATAGATGGTAATACAGGAAAGTATCTTGTCAAAGCTGTATAATGATACCTAATATTGATAAATGTTTACTGGAATAGATATGTGCTTATCCAATTCCTTCAAACAAAACAATGTGCCAGAGATTGTGCTCAAAATACACTAATTTATATCTTGAGTATTATCAAGCGAGCACCCGCCCAGATGGAGGGGGGGCAGTTAAGGCTACACTAATATCAAATTAATAGTCCTGCTAGTCCTCCAAACAGCCCAATAAAGCATATATCATCATATACATTATTAAATTGCTAGATGACGTGGATGACGTCATCACGCAAGAAAAAAATCATTGCGTAAGGTTGTCAAAGGGATATAACAAACATAAACACATAAACAAAACAGAGTCTAATAAAATTTGCACATACACGAATGCATTATCTCATAAATGCCAAGAGGCTTGAAACATAAAACAAAAAATATCCTTGAAAAAATTATCCATGTAATGGTACACAAGAAAATTCCATGAAATGGTCCATATTCACAGGACTTAGTTCGTCGTTGAATCTTAATTAGCTCACGCATCAAAAGGAGCGAAGTTTCAAAAGCATCAAGTAGCTCAGGACATGAGATGGAATATCCCAGGGTAGGAAACTGGTCCATGAGATGGTCCATATTCACAGGACTTAATTCGTCGTTGAATCTTGATTGGCTCACACATCAAAAAGAAGAAGCAATGTCTCAAAGGCACCAAATAGCCCAGAACATAAGATGAAATATCCCGGGATAGGATGGAATCAGGAAAGATGATGTTTCAGATGCACAAAGGTAGTCCAAATGCAGGGTGAAGAATCCCAGGTAGAGGTGACAGATCCACCAAAAATGAGATGGAATCAGAAGAGATGACGTTGCTGAAGCACACGGGTAGCCACAGTGGGGAATCCTTGGTATAGGTACTAGTCCACAGCATGAACATAAGAGAAAAAAAAAAGGGGATGGAGAGCCAAATATTAGAGCATCACAAAACCAGGTCAAAGAAAAACAAACCATGACAAGGAAGTAATATTTATAAAAACATGGCATAGCCAAGATAATCATTCAACCTCCGTGGATTCATGGTGCCCAACTGCACGATCCAGCTACACTCCCTCCTCAACAGAGCCTTCTCAAGGTCACCACCACGTGCACCGAGAGAGACCCTGTCAAAGGCAAACGCAGCAAGGACCGCACAGTCGGACCCATGGCAACGCAAAAAGTGACGGGCAACCGAAGTGATTTTCTTACAAGAGTCTAAGTCTCTTTGTGCGTTTTTTATATTGCGAGTGTGTTCGAGTACACGGAAACGAAATTCCCTTGTGGTCATGCCCACATAAGCAAGACCACAAGGGCAAGAGAGATGATAAACTACTCCCTTACTCCTACAATTAAGAAAAGAGAGTATCTTATACGTACGTGACTTGGTGGTGTTGTCAAATGTTGTCGTTTGGTGCATGTATCTGCACGCGGAACACATACCGCATTTAAAAAAACCTGGCTTGCGTTGTTGGGATAAAAAAGTGGGATTGACCTGGGAGGCATAATGACTGCGGATTAATTTATCTCGCAGATTTGGAGATCTGCGACTGGCAAGACTTACATGATCACCAAGTACATTTCTAAGTTCTGTGTCAGTCATTAAGATCCCCCAATGTTTCTGTAGAATGCCCCTCAGGTCAGGCCACTGCTGATTAAAAGTACTAACAAATCTGATTTGTTTCCTACCTCTATACTTGGGTTTTGGTTGTAATAGACTCTCACGAGCTACTTTTAGACAATTCGTATAGCCTTTTTGAATCTGTGTTTTAGTATAACCACGTTTAGAGAACCTTGTTTTTAGTTCTGCGGCTCTAAGTTCGAAATTGGCTTTAGATGAACAATTCCTCTTAAGTCTAAGGAATTCACTGCGTGGGATCCCTGATATTTGATGTTGGGCGTGGGAACTTGAAGCATGGAGAATAGAGTTTGTCGCTGTAGTTTTGCGGTAAATGTCTGTTTCAATCATGCCTGACTGATCAATGCTAATCCTAACATCCAGAAAATCTACGGATGTAGGACTGCATAGGTAAGTGAGTTTGATGTTGAGTTCATTGTGGTTGAGCGCATCGATGAAATCTGCAAATGCATCACTGGTGCCATGCCAGACTACCAGGATGTCATCGATGTATCTCAGCCACAATAAACCCAAATCACTGAATTGGCGATATTGATCCGAAAAATCTACCTCCCTCTCCCACCAGCCCAAAAATAGATTCGCATAGGAGGGTGCGCAAGCCGCTCCCATAGCTGTGCCTCTTGCTTGAAGATAGTATTTATTTTTAAAAATAAAATAGTTATGGGTAAGAATAAAATGAAGTAAGTCCATTATGAAATCAAGTAAGTCTCCAGAAATATCCTGCATAGATAAATAAAACTTTGATGCTAAGAGACCCTCACGATGGGGAATACTAGTGTACAGGGACTCCACATCACAGGTCGCGAGGATAGTATCCTCATCGACCGTGATGCAGTTGACCCTGGACAAAGATAAACAAAATATATTGTGTGCAACTAATAAACCTCTAATATTATCAGTGATACAATGTGTATTAACATATACCCTTCTAATTTTTACTCAACTGGTAAAACCACAAAAAAAAAAAAAAAAACCTTGATGTACGCAGAATATTTATCCCCTATTTTAATATACACTTGTTACTTTCATACTTCACTATTTGCGTTGTGCGCTGTTTTTTTGTCTCCTGACCCTGGACAAAAGCTCCATTGTGTCTCTTAAATAAGAGGGTAAATTTACAACAGCAAGGCACAGAAAATAATCAATGGAGCGGCAAGCAGGTTCACACAACCCCCCTATGCCCGAAACAATTGGGCAACCTGGTGGGCGGGAGGGATTTTTGTGAACTTTTGGCAACAGGTAGAAAGTTGGAATCACAGGAAATTTGGGGATCAAGCCATCATAATTGCGCTTGGTGATGGTATTATTATCTAAAGCGTTACGCAATATGCGATCCAAATCAGACCTAAACCGTATAGTTGGATCACAGGCAAGCTCAGAATAGCATGAAGTGTCGTGCAACTGTCTATACGCTCCACGTTCATACATGAGCTGAGGCCATATAACAACATTACCCCCCTTGTCAGATTGTTTGATTACCACAGAAGGGATCTGTTGTAGCTCTTTAATAGATAACCACTCTTCCTTACCCAAATTCGTAGTCTTATGTAATATTGGTAGCTTTAAAATCTCCTCCGTAACTGCCGTGGCAAACACCTCAACTGACGAACAGCTCTGGATAGGTGGGCAAAATGTAGAAGTAGGTTTTGTCTGCAACATAATATCCTTAGTAGATATATTAATAAGTTCTTGTTCTTCCAAAAGCGCAGCCATGTTGTATAAGTTCTTGTTCTTCCAAAAGTGCAGCCATGTTGTATAAGTTCTTGTTCTTCCAAAAGCGCAGCCATGTTGAAGTTCTTGTTCTTCCAAAAGCGCAGTGTTCGACAATTAATGATAACCACACGCCCATGGCGTGTGGATTTAGGACGCTGGCGCGTGGATTTAGGCCGCTGCTGTGGGTCTATGTATTTCCCCTGCTTGCGCCAATTTTTTTTTTAATAAATAAATAAGTAATCCCCCTCCCTGATTGGCCTGCCGCGAGGAAGAGGCGCCCCCCCACTTGCTGCCCAGGGCTGGATGACAAGGTAGGCGCTTCCCCTCCGTCCCACGCTCCTTTGGCACCCGCGCGGGCAAGGTAATAGGAGCGGGGAAGAAGGGAAGCAGCCTGGGCGGGAGGTAGAGGGAGGGGGGGGCGCGAGGGGGAGGCACGTGCACGTGCTGGAGGGGGGGGGGGGGCACATGGAGTTCCCGGCCACGATTCCCATGGGGGAGGTTGGTGTGGCCGTGCGGCTGTTCCCTGCTCACCACCGATCCCCCCGTCGGTGCCCGATCCCCGCGCAACTAATGCCCGACTAATGTCTGGCTGCCTGACCTCCCCCTGACCCCCCTCCTGGCTGCAGCCTGGGCGCACGCGCGGCTTGCCACGTTTCCCATCAGGGAGGTTGGTGGCCGTGCGCCTGTCCGGCTGTCCCCCCGATCCTCCCACTGGCCTCCCGATCCTCCTGCTGGCCCCCCCGATCCTCCCGCTGGCACCTTGATACTCCCGCTGGCCCCCCGATCCCCCCGCTGGCCCCCCGATCCTCCTGAAACTCCTGCCATACCCTGGCATGTGGAGCAGCATGTGGAGGACAAGCAGGCCCTGGAGGAACAGGTAGGCCCCCTCCCTTGCAATGAATACCAACCCAGTCACCCACCCAGTGAGTGTGTGTCTGTGAGTGTTTGTGTGTGTGTGTGTTTGGGTGTGTTTGGGTGTCTGTGAGTGTGGGTGTCTGTGAGTGTGTGTGTG
>WSYH01009773.1:0-20137 GCA_036426205.1 Ascaphus truei | reverse complement strand
GCGCGCGCACACACACACACACACACACACACACACACACACACACACACACACACACACACACACACACACACACACACACACACACACACACACACACACACACACACACACACACACACATACACAAACACACACATATATATATATATAGGTCATATGATACCGTGACCGAATATCAGAGGCAGCACTCCACGAGGTAGTCAAAAGATTTTGTATTTAGTGAGACATAAAAACCAACGTTTCGGTCCTCCACATGGGACCTTTCTCAAGGTGATGTACAGACAGAGTGAAATAGAACACATATAAGTACCATACCAAACCATGACAAACAGGTGCACCACATAATCAAATAAAATTGGTTAACTTACATGCTCAATGCAGGAACAACCCATTATGGTCAGACCAGCTGGTGTCAACTAGACCTCTAAAGTGTCACTGACACGTAGAGCGCTCTCCCTGCACATGTATGAATTGAGGGAAGCTGTGTATGTGTCTATTAGCTTCCGTCGCGTGATGCAGACAGAGTACTGGGCGCCTGTAGCCCAAACAGCCTCTCTGCGCATTGGACTACCAATTTATGTCATAGGACAAATACTACAGATACATTGATGACCTGTTTTTATTATGGACAGAGGGTGAACGAAACCTAAAACAATTCCACGAGTCCCTGAACTCATTCCATCCATCAATTAAACTCAAAATGGATTGTTCGGCAAACCTAGTAAACTTTCTAGATACAACAGTAACACTGAAAGATGACAAACTACACACATCTGTATACAAGAAACCAACAGACAGATGCAGTTACCTCCACAACTCCAGCTTCCATCCCACTCATACCAAACCAGGTATCATACACAGCCAGGCTATAAGATACCACCGCATATGCTCTGACACTGAAGACAGAAACAGGCATCTCACAACCCTGACCGAATCGTTCAGACAGAAGGGATACAAACCAAAGACCATTGCCAAATCTATTACATCTGCTGTAAAAGCCCCACGAGAACACCTGCTGCAATACAGACAGAAAGAACCTACCACACGCATACCTCTAGTGACCACATACAACCCTACCCTAGAGGGTATACGAAAAATAATCAAAGATCTGCAACCCATGCTGGCAGAGGATGAGACATTAAAAGAAATCTTTCCCAAACCTCCCATTCTTGCATTCCGGCAACCACCAAACTTCAAACAGAAATTAGTCAGCAAAAAACTTCAAAACAAACTTAAAGACACTGATAATGGCACAAAACCGTGCAACAAAAAACGCTGCAAACTCTGCAAACCTATGCCATGATCCCACAGCCAGTCACAACCATGGAACACTCAATGTTAAAGGATCATATAGCTGCACATCCAGGAATATAGTGTATATGATTCAGTGCAACAAATGTGACCAAGGTTGCTACATTGGGGAAATCAGCCAAAAACTACAAGGCAGAATGAATATGCACAGACACTCCATACTCCATCACGAAGAAGGAAGATACTGCTCACCTGTGGGACATCGTTTCTCACAGCCAGATCAAAATCCGCAGCACTCACCAATTCTCATGCAAAAACAATTTAATGTAGAAACACAAGTATCAGGGGTAACAGCAGGGAAAAAGAAGCAACGTTTCAGACCTACCGGTCCTTTCTAAAGCTCCCTCCTATATATATTTATCTTGGGTTTACATGTCACTTTATATACCACCATCAGAACAAAACTTTATTTGCAGTGCAGTCCCACATACATGTGAGGAGTAGTTACATAAATAACATATGGGACATGCTTAGATGTGTGCCTTCATAAGATTAGAAATCCCTATAGGTCAGGTCTTGCACATTGAATTAAAGTAGCAGTATCAGTATAAAGTTATCGTTTGTTTATTTGAGGAACATATAACTGCATACGAATCACAAAATTACTAGTTTAATCAACACTTAAAGTATCTCAAAGAGTTCCTGTAAAATCTGATTATTCATGTATGAAATGTACCTAAACACCCACTGTACCCAGCACTTAATGTCACATAGACCAAGCTTATTAACACTTTACCACCTGGATCCTTTGATTGAATAAAGCATGAAATAAAATAAATGGTATTTATTCACATGAAGAACACACACAGCTTGAATTACAAAATGATCATGAATAAACACTTACTATAACGAAATAAAAGGTTTCTGGAACGAAAGTTCGTTCAATCCAGTCTCCAGGTATCAATTCCCAGCGTGGGGTTGGGCGCAATTTACCACCCCAATATTTTAGCCAAATAAAAGAATTTTGTTCTGCCAATGCAGGATTAGTTAGCAAATCCTTACGAAATCTGGAAGCTGGATACAAATCTTTGATTAAGATGGAATCTTCTTTTCATGATGGAACTTAGATGGAACTTAATCTCAGTTGACTCTGATTTCTGATTGCTGCACCATCTTATAAAAACTCCAAAAGTCTATCTTTTCAGTCTGCAGCGAATCACTGCGTGGGAACCAATTATCCCACCTGTAGCAAGGTTTTGCCAGGCTGATATCTCCTGGCATCGCTGGCTTCAGAATAGTGAGAGAGCATGTGCACGAACTACCATTTTGCTCACTCACTATTCGAACCCGCCCACCTGTCACTGGGAATATGGCATCCGACCTTATTAATGAATGCCACTCAGTCTAGCTAGGCCAAATGGACCCTTTGAAGTGAGGATAACGGTGTTCCAATTAGCCTTTCTTGCTAACAATAGGTTTAACACCTCTAGGACAAATGTCCCTTTGATCTAGTAGCCATAAACCCCCCTCTGAACAAATGGCTCTCACACCTCTATTTCTTTGAAGCTCAAAGGTTTCTTATCCTGCATTTCAAAGCCCAGGATTACACACCCTAAGTGTCATCTCCTGTTCTGGACTGAAGAAAGGCGAATCCCCTCCTGTCTATAATGTTAATTTCCTTACTTATTACTTTAAAATACCAAAATTATAGGTGACAATCATTTAATACTGGGGGTGAACGTTAATGCTCAAAAACATAACACCTTTATGTGTTCGTACCTCAGTAATGCCAACACCAAATATCATCTTTCTAGGATGCTCCTAACTAAAGTTAGCTATCGGCTTTCATGTGGTTTTAATATTTTATTTGAATAAAACAAACCTTATTTTTTTATTTATTTATAAAATATTTTACCAGGAAGTAATACGTTGAGAGTTACCTCTCGTTTTCAAGTGTGTCCTGAACATACAGGTAAACCCCGTTATAACGCGCCTCGTTAAACCGCGATTCGGTTATAACGCGGTTTTCCCGTGGCTCCCGTTTAAAAAAAAAAAAAAATTTAAATTTAAATTTTTTTAAAAAAATTTTTGCACACTGCACACACTGCACACACTGCACACACTCTCACTGCACACACTGCACACACACTGCTCACTGCACACACTGCTCATTGCTCACACTGCACACACTTCTCACACTGACACACACTGCACACACACACACCCCTCCCAATACACATATACATAAATCAGCCTTACCTTGGGGATGATTGGTGAGGCATGTGGCTGCAGGGGGGGGGGGGGGGGGTGTCCGCTGTGTAGAGCATTGCGCAGGTTTTGCATCTTGGGTCCTGTATATATAAAATAGATAAGAGCAAGGCACTCCGTCAGGTAGATGAAAGTGGGTGCAAATCCTATATAAATCAAATAGCTAATACGATACCATGTGACCGAATATCAGAGGCAGCACTCCACGAGGTAGTCAAAAGATTTTGTATTTAGTGAGACAAAAAAAACAACGTTTCGGTCCTCCACACGGGACCTTTCTCAAGGTGATGTACAGACAGAGTGAAATAGAACACATATATGTACCTTACCAAACCATGACAAACAGGTGCACCACATTATCAAATACAATTGGTTAACTTACATGCTCAATGCAGGAACAACCCATTATGGTCAGACCAGCTGGTGTTAACTAGACCTCTAAAGTGTCACTGACACGTAGAGCGCGCTCCCTGCACATGTATGAATTGAGGGAAGCTGTGTATGTGTCTATTAGCTTCCGTCGCGTGATGCAGACAGAGTACTGGGTGCCTGTAGCCCAAACAGCCTCTCTGCGCATGCGCAAGCCGTCCGACAATGCAGGGAGAAAAAAAATATATATTTTTTAAAAACGAGCCATTGCGCATATGCGAACCGCCAGTTAATAAATAAATAATGATCATGGCGATTCCCAGTAATATTAAACCCACTCAGCCATATTTAAAGCATGAATGAGCATCATACTGGTATGCAACTAATCTCAAACCCATGGCAAGTTAAGCATATAGTATGTTTAAGTAGACTCCTTTGCCAAATGGAAAAATTAAAGGTATACACACACCAAATGGTATGAAGCTGTCAGCAACAGCTGATAATAACATGAGCACGTCAAACAAGCATTGAAGTATGAATAAATGTGGCACCAAACAATAATACCAGAATAAAGTGCAAATTAGTGATACCCAACAAATGTGAACATATATAAACTGAGACGCTGGCTTAATAAGAATGTATAAAAATATACAAAAAATGATTAAATTACTAAACAGATATAGATATGCTATTGCACGACCAGTTCAAATACAAACAAATACATAACGTACAGTACCGACCAAATTTATTTTCACACGGCTAGAGCCGCACGCCGCGAAGTTTCCCGGCTTTCTAAACGAATCCCATCGGCGTGCCGCGCGTCACAGATGCGCGGTCACGCTTCATCGGGTGCGTGCGCGCCATGCGCGCATGCCCAGGGCTCCCCAAAGGGAGCCCTGGTGTCCTCTAATGTGGGGGACGGCGGTGGGGGGCTCCGGGGGTCCTGGTGGACCCGGAGAGGGGAGGGGGGTGCCTCGATCGGAGGACCGATCCTCTGAGGCTCCGACGCGCGCACGGGACACCCCGGCGCGCGCCCGGTTTCTGTCGCGGCCGGGACCAGGCAAAAGTTAGAATAAACTCGGCCGCGACTGTATATTGATTTGATCACTCTCAGGCTTATAAGCAGAGCCTGAATATAGCGAATCAAGCTAAAGTATCAGACAAGACAAAAGGTCATAATTCCATCTACACTAGATATACAGGACATCATAAATACAGTTAGCACTTAGGACCATATTAAATAGTCGCTGAAAGCAGTCGTATATCCATTGTGAGGACATGGCGTAGTCCTTCATCTGTTCATGAAAAATAAGCAGACAGAAGCCAAATGAAGGTGTTGAATCCATAAGTTCATATCCTGTCTTTAAGACAAACATAATCCTATATGAAGCAGGACAATTATTTCTGGACGGAATGTAGAATAGAAACCCGGTATGCTGACTCGAATCCTGGGGACGAAAAGTCACCTAATGCAGATGAGTCTTTGGTTATTGGTGCACCTGTTTGTCATGGTTTGGTAAGGTACATATATGTGTTCTATTTCACTTTGTCTGTACATCACCTTGAGAAAGGTCCGGTGTGGAGGACCGAAACGTTGGTTTTTATGTCTCACTAAATACAAAATACTAAATACAAAATCTTTTGACTACCTCGTGGAGTGCTGCCTCTGATATTCGGTCACACGGTATCGTATTACCTATTTGATTTATATAGGATTTGCACCCACTTTCATCTACCTGACGGAGTGCCTTGCTCTTATCTATTTATTGTATTCTATTATGGACTAAGTGCACCCTCTTATATATTTTTGACCCTACGGATATACGGGGTACAAAAGATTGACTGTTTCATTTTATTGCTAATATTGACATTTTCATTGGTGACTTATGGAGGATTCTGATGATGTGGCTGGCATATTCACAGGTATCTCTGATACAGTGAGTTACTCAGATACTGAAATTGCACAGATAAGATACACTGATGACATACAAGCTGTATTTGGACCTGACAAACCATCAGATGTATTCAATGATCTAATTAAACTGAAGAAGAAAGAGGTTGATTTCTACTTGCATGGTGTTACCATCTCCCATTATCATAAAGAAGGTCTTATCCCTAGGGGTTTCCGTGTTAGTAATCAGCCAACTATTGGCAGGGGGGACCCCAATTTCTGCAAAAAGTGGATTGGGATTTGAAACAAATGTTCTTTCGATTTAATGATTTTAGTCATTGAACAATCAAGTAAGGAGTTGACCAAAATCAGGAGTAATATAGAAACAATTACTAAATCACATGGTGACACTTTAGATACAGATACATCAGTTGATTGGCAGGACAAAATTCAAAACACTATTGATATATACAGAGAAAATCTGATTAAGTATAAAAGAGAAAAGCTTAAGGTTGTCAAGGCTGACTATACAGACAGACGCGTGTACAGATGGCTGCTAGGGATTAATGAGCCTAACCAAACCAAAAATAAATCAAGGAGGTTTTTTTCTAAACATAAGAAAACCACGGCTAATAGCGGCACATGTAACACTAGTGACACGGATCAGTCAGATGGTCAAGAAAGTTTAACAGCAGTTCCTCCATCTTTTTTAGGGCAAGGAAACCCCCCCCAATTCCCAAACCGGGCGCAAAACCAAGAGGGGTGGACACAAACACAAGTTATCCATTGCGGCAGACAACATCCAGAGGTTCAAACAAGCACGCAACATAGAGTGCGTTGTGTTTAACATGTCTGAGTATAATCTTAAACCTGCTGAACTAAGCCTACTTAACAAAGGCCTATCATTTATACCTACATGCAAACAAGATCCCTTCAATTGGGAAGTTGATTTATACCGTCTTAATAGACAATTAAAATTGAAAGACTTTTTTAGTAGGACACCGTGTGATACTACAGTTCGTGATGTTAATCAACAAAATAAATTTAAACCACGCAGTACTTTTGATCCGCAGACGCATAACCACAGTATACACACTTTTATGAATTTGGTGGGACTGGAAGCAAGGGCTAAATTAAAAAACTATAAAACTAGTTATTCTAATCTCTCAAGGGAAGAACATCTGGCTATTAAGTCCCTTAGTTTAAATACTGACATCATCATTAGATCAGCCGACAAAGGGGGTGGTGTTGTTGTTATGCCATACATATACTATAGAAAAGAGATTGGCAAGCAATTAGGGGTTACTACACATTATAAATTGTTATCTTCGGATCCCACATTAAACTATAAAAGGGAGATTGACACCATTGTGGAAAGCGTAAATAAAAAACACAGTCTGAGGTTATTTTGAAACAGAATAACACGTGAATTTATTCAAGTCAAGTGCACAACGGAGACAGCTTCAAAACAAAAGCTCTCTAAATAATAACACGATATGCCATATATTTATACCCTAAATCCTAAAGCTCCACCCCTTTATGGGGGGGCTTGCACGTCACTAAACATTACCTCATTTTGTAATACATAACAATACTAAAGCTGATGTCATTTTGTAATACATAATAATATTGTATAACTGCCTGTCAGCTAGAAACCATTCTGGGGTTAAATGGGATGTGCCTATTCTGTCGCCTAGCAATATGTTGTGAGAATAAATTCTACTGCAAGAATCTAAACTTATCTCATGGGTTCTCATAACTTTTAGCCTGTTTACACTTTCAATTTGAAGCTGATTGGATGAGGAAGAGTCAATAAATTTAGCTAGGAGCGAAAAAATTCCATTCCTGTTTCACACATTTGTTTATACAGAAATGTAACACAGAAATTAAGACTCACAGAGACAAGACAAGATGGCGGATTGAAATATTCACACAAAATGGCTTCATCCTAAATGCTGTTATGTTGTTATGCCAGACCCCCTAATATCTCATCTTTGTCATCATCATTGACCTTGGCCTGACAAATAGATGGATCTCCGAAGAGACTAGCAGTTTTTTAAAACAATCTAATCCCATTATACCAGTCATATACATCCTTCTCAAAATTCATAAATCCATTACTGCACCTCCTGGAAGGCCAATTATTTCAGCATGTGGTTCATTGACTCACCCGCTTTCACAATATGTAGATTTTTATCTACAGCCTATGGTCTCGAACATGAGAACTTATATCAAAGACACCACAGATTTTATTAATCAATTAGCCACTCTAACAGATATTGCAGATGGGTACATTTTGGCAACAATGGATGTCGCGAATCTCTATTCCAACATTAACCATGCTGAAGGCATTGAAGCTAGCAGAGAACATCTTCTGAGCTTCAATGCATTTACTGGCCCTCCTCCTGAATTGTTATTGTTATTGATGGATGTAATTTTGCACAAAAATTATTTAAAATTTGAAAATGATTTTTATTTGCAGCTTATTGGTACTGCAATGGGGTCAAACACGGCCCCATCATATGCTAACCTATTTATGGATACTTAACGTAAATATTTTTTTGAAAATCCATCATGCAGTAAACATCTGGTTAGGTTGTTTTGCTATATTGATGACTTGTTTCTGGTTTGGTCAGGCTCTGAGGCAGAGTTACTTGCATTTGTTGACACACTTAATAGTTTACCCACTACTATACGCTTCACACTGTGCTTCAGCACCTCCGAGGTAGCCTTCTTAGATACAATTGTATATAAGAATAATGGTCGTTTGGCAACAAGGCTTTACCGAAAACCTACGGATAAAAATACGCTACTTTTAGCATCCAGCCACCATCCAGGACCCATGAAGAAAGGTTTACCCTTTTCACAATTCTTGAGGGTCATAAGAATTACCACAGAACCTTCGAGATTAGAGGCAGCACTTGAAGAAATGAAGGAGTACTTTCTGGAACGTGGTTATGATCGGACAGATATGACTATGACACAGATAACAAGGAAGACTTTACACAACAACCAGTGGCTCGTCACTTTAAAGAGAAACAGCATAGTCTCGCTACTCTGCGGTGCATGCCAATTGCGCAGGTCCCATTGCCACCTAGGGGTTGAGACCGCAATAAAGCTCTCCTTCAATTAGAAGCATGCACCATCTACAAACTGGATACATTAAGTCCACGTGGATTGAAGGAAGATTTGGCGTTGAGCTGTTTTCTCTGATCAACCTTTCAAGATAGTGGCGGATCCACATACGGTGACTGGGGTCCCCTTTTGTGCTTTTATCGGATGAGTTGCTACCTTAATGTACAGGATAACCCAATCAATAACCAAAGACCATCTGCATTAGGTGACTTTTCGTCCCCAGATTCGAGTCAGCATACCGGGTTTCTATTCTACATTCGTCCAGAAATAATTGTCCTGCTTCATATAGATTATGTTTGTCTTAAAGACGGATATGAACTTATGGATTCAACACCTTCATTTGGCTTCTGTCTGCTTATTTTTCATGAACAGATGAAGGACTACGCCATGTCCTCACAATGGATATACGACTGCTTTCAGCGACTATTTAATATGGTCCTAAGTGCTAACTGTATTTATATGTCCTGTATATCTAGTGTAGATGGAATTATGACCTTTGTCTTGTCTGATACTTTAGCTTGATTCGCTATATTCAGGCTCTGCTTATAAGCCTGAGAGTGATCAAATCAATATACAGTGCGGCCGAGTTTATTCTAATTTTGCCTGGTCCCGGCCCGACAGAAAACCGGCGCGCGCCGGTGTCCCTGCGCGTCGGAGCCTCTATATCGTCCTCCACGAGCAGCCCCCCCCCCTCTCCGTCCACCAGGACCCCCGGAGCCCCCCACCGCCGTCCCCACATTAGAGGACACCAGGCTCCCTTGGGGAGCCCTGGGCATGCGCGCATGCGCGCACGCACCCATGAAGCGTGACCGCCATCTGTGACGCGCGGCACGCCGTATGGGATTCGTTTAGAAAGCCGGGAAACTCGCGGCGTGCGGCTCTAGCCGTTGTGAAAATAAATTTGGTCGGTTACTGTACGTTATGTATTTGTTTTATTTGAACTGGTCGTGCAATAGCATATCTATATCTGTTTATATTTAATCATTTTTGTATATTTTATACATTCTTATTAAGCCAGCGTCTCAGTTTATATATGTTCACATTTGTGGTATCACTAATTTGCACTTATTCTGGTATTATTGTTTTGTGCCACATTTATTCACTTCAATGCTGTTTGACGTGCTCATGTTATTATCAGCTGTGCTGACAGCTTCATACCATTGTGTGTGTATACCTTTAATTTTTCCATTGGCAAAGGAGTCTACTTAACATACTATTATGCTTAACTTGCCATGGGTTTGAGATTAGTTGCATACCGTATGATGCTCATTCATGCTTTAAATATGGCTGAGTGGTGTTAATATTACTGGGAATCGCCATGATCATTATTTATTTATTAACTGGCGCGGTTGCATATGCGCAATGGCCGTTTTTAAAAATATATTTTTTTTCTCCCTGCATTGTCGGACGGCTTGCGCATGCGCAGAGAGGCTGTTTGGGCTAAACAGGCACCCAGTAACTCTGTCTGCATCACGCGACGGAAGCTAATACACATACACAGCTTCCCTCAATTCATACATGTCAGGGAGCGCGCTCTACGTGTCAGTGACACTTTAGAGTCTAGTTACACCAGCTGGTCTGACATATGGGTTGTTCCTGCATTGAGCATGTAAGTTAACCAATTGTATTTGAAATTTGGTGGCACCTGTTTGTCATGGTTTGGTAAGGTACATATATGTGTTCTATTTCACTCTGTCTGTACATCACCTTGAGAAAGGTCCCGTGTGGAGGACCGAAACGTTGTTTTTTGTCTCACTAAATACAAAATCTTTGACTACCTACGTGGAGTGCTGCCTCTGATATTCGGTCACATGGTATCGTATAGTCTATTTTGATTTATATAGGATTTGCACCCACTTTCATCTACCTGACGAGTGCCTGCTCTTATCTATTTTATAATACAGACCCAAGATGCAAAACCTGCGCAATGCTCTACACAGCTGACACAATACCAATACCACACAAGAATCGGGAATACAAAATCAGAGGAGGGTTCACCTGTTCCTCCAGCAATGTCGTGTACCTCATCATGTGCATGAAATGCCCAGGGGGCTGCTACTACATAGGTGAGACAGGACAGGGGCTAAACAAGAGAATGAACCTGCATCGCCACAGCATCACACACGGAACAAGAGACAGTCCTGTTGGCGAACATTTCTCTGACTCTGGCCATAAGATGAACGATCTGAGGGTTGCCATACTCAAAGGTAATCTTAAAACCCCGAAAGAGAGACGGTTGCATGAATACAAATTTATGCAACTGTTCGGGACACTTAGCAGTGGCCTAAACAGAGATCGAAATTTTATGAGTCATTACTGACACTAGCGAACTCTCTTCCCATGAGTGCTAAAGGCCATGTCTGTACATACTGTGCTATATGTATGCACACACAGCTGTCTCTCACACATACTAATACTCCTTATTTTTCTATCCATATACACCAATAGAGACCACATAGTATCCACACACACTTTTAGTTGTGCTACAAACTCTCACATTTCCACACCCACCCACACCATTTATATCCCTCTCACTCCACACACACCTTGTGTAGAGCACTGTTTATACTGTGGGCTCTCCATTCATTTTTATCCACACTGATACACATACACACTCTTTCTTCACTTGCTTTCAGTTACCCTTTGACACCTCTAGCCATAAAACACATCCACACCGGGGGAAGGACAAGCACAGATAACATTCCAAGAGACACTGTTTTTAAGTTATCCTTGCTTCATTCATTGTAACATCGCCGGAAGAAGAGATCAGTGTATCTCGAAAGCTCGCACAAATAAAAGCATTTCGTTAGCCACAGAACGGTATCATCTATTTATTTTTTGATTATATATATATATATATATATATATATATATATTTATATAATGAGATGCATCTTTTTGAAGTGACACTTCTTTGCAGACACCAACCAAAATTTTGCTTCCATTAAATCGCCTTCATGGTGACGGAAGTACAGTAATGGAAGTGATGTCACTGCTGGCGTGGCTGCACAGAGGCCTCTGGTGGAAGGCGCGCATGCCAGAGGCCTTCGCGGTAGCAGCATATGGACACACACAGACACAGTCAAAAACAGACACACACACAAGGAATTCACAGTTAGTATAAATATAGAAGTGCAAATAGCTTAAACAGGGTGTGTGTGCCGAGCACACGCGTTCTAAATCAAACTTCTGAAATTGTGTTTGGATTTTTCATTAACCATCACAAATACAATTTCTGTGACAAAACAGTGACAAAATAAAAAGAAGTTTCACTTAAAATGTACATACTCGGTGCACACACCTTTTTTTAATTAAAAGAAAATATGATATTCAAAGAACATAGTTATTTTTTTTCATTATTTCACTTTATTTTCTTTGACTATATTTTGTTTGTTAGGCTCCAAAAAAAAAGTATTTTTCTCAAATGTTTTAACACCTGGTTGTATTGAATTAAGTTCTCTAGGTTCGTAGAGAATGTCTGAATAGGTAATTAAGGACATCAAAAAAGCTAGTATGATATAAGCAATGTACCCTGCAGGGTTTGCAATAGTGATAATGCATCTGTTACACTTCCAAAAATACATACCTAATTATGATGCTTTCCTTTTAAGTGAATGGTAAATTAGAAATGAAGGCAAACTTTAAAAAGAAAAAAATTATTTGAAAGCTGTCAAAACAGAATAAAATCTATAATAGTTTAAAGATATTAGTGACTACAACTCTTTTTACCTGTTCAAAGGTTAATCCGATAAAATAGAGCTTTCTTTATAAGCAGTTATATTTTAAATCTGTGAAGCATTTTAAAAAATGACATTCTACAGTATATTCTGTTTCACTAGTTTCAAATTGGCAGGCTGAGTTTCACACAGTTTTAACTCTGTATTTAAAAGTAGTACTTCATTGTACTTTTTGATGACTGTTAACTTTTTTTTAATTACTTGTCCATTTAAAAACATGTTTGAATATGTTAGTTGCTCTTCCTTGCTTGTCCTTTGTAACCACAAAACACAAAAATAATCACAGAAGATAGCAGTCATTTGTTGTATTAAACAATTATAACCTGGAGGGATGCAGGAATGATACAGAAGCATAGCTAATGAAGCTGTAAATAACAGGGTTCACAAATAGTTTATATTTCATTTAGAACACATTTGAAGTCTTAATTAGACATGGGTGAATCTGCATTATCTCCATGGATTTTAGCTGATTTCACACTTGTTTCGCCAGGATCAGTCAGAAAAACACATGGTAGAAGGGTTATACAGTAGGTACTTATAATTGTAAGAAATTACATCTGTCATCTACAGTATGTTACTGCTATTGACTGGATTTTGTTGTATAGTTTTGTTTGCTGAGTTTCAGAGCAGCACCTAAAGACTGCTAAATAAAATTATTCATTAAAAACTTGTAATAAAAAAATACTAAAAATATATAGTTTTTCCACTGGGAAAACATGCTGTTTTCCTATACTGTATAACATGTCAAATCTTTCCATATGTTTTAGGGCTTATTTAACCTAAAGATGTAGAAAGCGTTATTGTGGCAAGCACCACGGATGAACCAACATAAGTAGGTGGCTCTAGTCAGTGTCTACAGTGGTAATTCTTAAGTGCTGTGACCAAAGTGGTTGCCGACCACGAGCGGCAGAGTTAAGTTTTGCTACATCTGTTTACAGATGAAACTGCCGGTTTCTGGCAGTGGGCTTGCCTTGTGGGTTCTGCACGGCATCCTTGTTCCCGAGAGATTCCAGCAGCCAAACTATTGGCCCATCGAAATAATACACCGGGGTCCCTGTGTTTTAATGGGACTCGCTGTGTGTGAATCCTACCGGGCTTCATCTGTCTGTAAGAGACACACTGCATGCCTCTAACAGGCGATCATATGGCTTTTATTTTATTTTCATAACATATTATTGTAGCAGGGTTTTCCTTAGCTGAATCACAATGATTTCAGGTCCGGGGACCCTATGCTTCCTGAATTACATGCCCTGTTGAACAATTCCACTTTTTCAAAGGATGTGATGTTATCGAAAGGGAGTGATGTCACATTCTTTAAAAAAAATAGAATCTGTCACATGGTTTACTACAACCAATCAGATTGGGGATATATCATGTGATGCCTCATATGGTATATCTCACAATCCGATTGGTTGGAGTAACATATGATGGTAGCCATCTTGTTTTTGGTGACATCATCTTAAAGGGAGGGAAGCACAGCCTTCCTGATTGGCTGGCTTCCTTCCCTTTTATATGACATCACATTCTTTTAAAAAAAGAGGTTCTGTCACATGGTATACCTTCCAATCAGATTGGAGGTGTATCATTTGACAGTCAAATGTGAAGTCACAGGCCTTATATAAGGACTGTCCCATCTTATTTGACCTCAAGATGATGATGGGTCAACATCCGCCTATGGGATGGATTACAAAACAAGAAGACAAGACTGAATAAAGATGAGAAGAACAGAAGAAAGAATAACAGAGCTTACCTGAAGTTGAGGAGCATTGCGTCACGGATCGAGAGCTTCCTTATATATCAGGAATCAGAGGGTGAAGACATCTAAAGGTAAGAAAACATTGAATGTATGTAATTCTTATTTTATAGGTATTTTGATTGTAACTTTTTTTTTGGTTGCCCATTGACAGCCAATATATGTATCTATGCCCCTTTAGGGCTATAGAAAAATACAGTGACAAGCAATACATACATTTTTTTGGCAAATATTTGTTTTTATTTCATTGGTATGTATTTTTATTGATTGTTTATTTTAATTCTTGTAGTTGCCCCTGGGAGGGTGCTAAGGCCTCCCAGGTGGGTAGATGGGGAGGGAGGGTTAACCCCTCAATTACTATAGTGGTTACCAATAATGTGATTTAGGGGTTAGTGGCCATTAGTTTATATTTGTTATGTTGCTGATAACGGAGGACAAGGATGGTGATGAGGACGAGGGTGGCCTTCGACCTGGCAGGGGTAAGTGCAAGTTTTATTTACTTTATGCTGGCTGGTTTTATTTTAAATGGGCAAATGCACTATTATCCATACCTGGTTAATAGTAATTTTGCCCATTACTGTACTGTATGTGTTAGGGGGAGGGTTGTTGGGGGAACAGGGGGTGGATGGATTGTGTATTGTAGGTAGTAGGTATTTTAATGTTTATTGGGGTAGAGGGATTTGGTGAAGGGGGAACTTGGCCCAGGTTGGGTGGTTAGGCCTATCGGGTTGGTAGCGGGGAGGAGGGGGTTAACCCCATCATTACCATAGCAGTTACTGACAAGTGCCCTCTTAACTAACCCCCTTGCCCCAATAAACGAGCTACTGTGTCTTAACTCCTTAATTGCCCTAGCAGCTGAGCAGGGGGTCTACTGAGCTGAACCACATTGATTTAAGCCTCGGAAACCCCCTGCTTCCCAAAATATAAGCCCCGGTCGGTATGGGGTGCTAGTATCCCTGCAATGTTTAAATTCTCCCGTGTCACGTGATGCAGGAGATTTAAACACGTGTTTGTGCAGGAAAGACATCAAGGGACACTGTCAGGTAATCTAAAGTACTGTAGTTCATGCATCTTGTACAGTAGATCAGTAAAGTAATAATGAGGTCGTGAATCTCACTATATCAGGGTCTCTCTCTTCAGTGGAATAATGGATAAACATATATTCACATAATATTTTCTACCCTCACAATCCCCCCTTGAATTTATGTTTATTCGTTCACTCCCTAGGGGATACAAGCTGTCCTACGATGTGGGGAATGGGTAAAGGATTTCTTCACTTGACTACTGGCACAATACATCCCTAACAGATGTTCATACCTTCCATCAAGACTGTCAACATCGTAGGAGTCTCTCTCCCCAGATACCTTGAACCTCATAATAGAGAATTACGCATAATATATTTCGGGGGGCTTCGGATAGGCATATCCGACTTAGCTTTAGTTTGCAAAAATGATTCCAGTTCACTTCCTGTATTCATCATTGTTTCTGCTCCGACCACTTTATACATTAGTTTCCGATAAAGAGGGATGACACAGCAAAGCACAAGGATAGCAAAGACAAATAAACATAACAAAATCAATCCAATAGTCGTGAGAATGACTTCCAGCCTCCAGTCCAATCTGCCAGCCAGTTGGCCCAGCTGGTATCCACCCCTGAATTTCTCTTAACCTCTGCCGCTAGATCCCTGATCTGGTTGAGTGCTTTGACCGTCTTTCCATCTATCACAGAGTTTTCTGGGATAAACGTGCAACATTCTTCTCCAAACATTGAACATACCCCCCCTTTCTCTGCTAAAAGCATATCCAAGGCCATTCGATTCTGAAGAGTCATTCGGGTATTTGGTCCTAGTTCCTCAATTATACCTTGGAAAGCGTCCCTACTATAATTGATAAATCTCTGTTGGTTGTAATACAGATAATTGATCCAATCAACATTTTTATTAATTTGTACTTGGGGAACCATTGATGCGAATCCAGCAAGAATTTGGTCTTGGGCCTTAAATTCATCAGGGACCCCCCTTGGGACCCCTATGGCATCTCTATATACCAGATTATCACTTTGCAGGGCTGTTGCTATACTTCTTTTTGATCTCGACAGAGAGAGAGACTTCCTGAATAGACACTGCTCTTCTGGTTCCCATGGGAGTATTCTGAAAGGCATAACTACCTTAACTAATGCACACTGTCCTTGCCACATTTGGGGTAGAATATTTCGGAGTTTACCATTTCCGCATAACCAATATATATCAAGCATATGGCCAGTGTGATCCTGGAGGTCGGCAGAAGGTGTAGACGAGTTAGAAACACAAAACCCTGGGTTAAATCTTCCTAAGTTTGTTCCCGTATCGTTATTTGCTATAAAGCATGTATAATTTCCGTTATGTACTATAACTTCCCTAGGGGGTTTAACGCTGGTTTTCAGGGATACCAGTGGTCTTAACTCTGGACAGTCAGTAGAGTTCTTACCTCTTAATAGAGTAATCAGGCATTCTGTTTCATTGTCGGAGAGTAACAAGGGAACCGTAGTTAAATGAGCATTAGCGGCTGCACAGGCTATACAGCTGACATTCTGACCAGAACTTTTAACAGTGTATTTTACCCATTCTATCCACATATTTTTCCTAATATCTGTTTGTGTCTCTATTTGGAATACATCTTCCCATGTTAACCCTGGAATTGGTAAAACCTCTTGAATTCGGGCATCTAGTTTTTCTTTATTACTAGGTCGGGAGGTTGGTGACACGGGTCTACTGTTAATATTTTTCAACTCCAGTTGTCCCATCTTTCTGGTGAGAGCACCCCCGTACATACCAAGCACATATTTTCCCATATCTCCTTCTGAAGGATTTTCCAATTGTAAATAAAAGGGCAGACAATCTTGTCGTGCATTATTTTTGCATCTGGTAGGATCCCAAGATCCCTTAGTGAGAGTTAAACGGGTAAGGAGAGATTTCCCGTTCTTGTCTTTTCTATCCAGTCCCCCCTTTGGCCTGTACGCCCAATCGTTTCCTGTGTTCCATCCTACATTTGACCAGGAGGAGCACCATTCGTTTCCTGTACTGGTGACACACAGATATATCTGGGCCTGCTTATTTTCAGGGGATCTCGAATTATATGATGGATCGTAATGGTAATTAATATCGTTAAGGGACCAGACAGAGTAATTGGGCAGAATACTACCGCAATCTGCAATATTACAGAAATCAGTTGTAAAGGTTTGTAGGGGCAGGGAGGTGTTTACCCAGAAAGTGATTGGGGCAGCTTCAACAGTGATCATTAGTGTAATGATAAAAAGGATATACATTATGGAGCTTCAACGGAAGACTTCTTGCAGTGAGAGGCGTGTATCCACGGTCCCTTCCCTTCAAGCTTCACTGCTGTAGGTGTGATCAGCAGAACTCGATATGGACCTTCAAATCTGGGCTCCAAACAATCGGGTCTCACGTGTTTCTTTAGGTACACGCTATCCCCAGGTAGAAAGGGGTGTACCGTGTCTCCTGTGGACTCTGGAAGAGAAGCAGACACTACAGAACGAGAGTTAGACAATTCTTGAGCAAGTGAAATTACAAATTGTACTACTTTATCTTGACCTTTTTGTAATTCCTGACTGTCTATCTCTGGTATTCTGGGAGGGGACCCGAATAGGACTTCATATGGGGTAAGCCCATGCTTGGCCTGGGGCGTGTGTCTGACATGATATAACGCTATAGGCAATAGATCTGGCCAGGGGAGGGGGTGATCTTGACTCATCTTAAGTAGTTTGGTTTTCAGTGTGCCGTTCATCCTTTCCACCTTTCCCGAACTTTGTGGATGATAGGGAGTATGGAGTCCTTGATGAGATCCCAACATAAACCATAGTTCCCCAAAAATAGAGGCTGTGAACGCCGGTCCTTGGTCACTTTCGATCACTTCAGGTATACCAAACCTGCATGCTATTTCGATAAGCATTTTCTTCGCTGTCACCCTTGCCGTCATATTCTTGACTGGGTAAGCTTCGGGCCATCCTGAAAACATATCCACTACTACCAATACATACTCGTATCCCCCGGCCGGGGGCATGTGAATATGGTCCACTTGGATTCTCTGCCATGGGTAGTCGGGTTTGGCCAAATGCTGGGTGGGTACGGTCTGTGTGCTGCTGGGATTACAGGTTTGACAAACCTGACAGGCTCGGTTGTATGCGGCCAATGTGGTACTGATCCCAGGAGCATAGTAAAACTTCCTTACATATGCGAGGGCTTGATTCTTTCCTCGGTGTGTGGCTCCATGTGCCCATGTTGCTACGGCTGGATACATTCTTCTTGGAAGACAGTATACATTATCCTTTTTCCACAGACCAGTTTTCTTTTCCACGGTCGCCCCATCTTTCCTCCACTGCTTCTTTTCTTCTGATAATACTTTTGCCTGTTCCTGTTGTAGTTTAACAACTGGAGGTCGCGCTGTATTAATTTCGGGAAACTCTTCAGCCTTGATTTGTGCCTCTGTTTCCTCCCGTTGTTTCTTTTCTTGTGCCCGCGTGCTTACCATTGCTACTTCCATGTCTTCCATGGCTAGCCATCTCTCTGACACAGATCCCAAGGCAGCTTGTTTGGCGGCTTGGTCAGCTAATTGATTTCCTCTTGTTTCCGTGCTGTCCACTTTTCCATGTGCCTTGACCTTGAGAACCGCTACCTGGATAGGTAGCCCCATAGCATGCATAAGTCCTTGGATAAGGGTGGCATGCTTCACCGGTGTTCCTGAGGAGGTTATGAATCCTCTATTTCTCCAGATGGTACCAAAATCATGGGCAATGCCAAAAGCATATCGTGAGTCTGTCCTTATATTCACCCTTTTTCCTTCTGCCATCTCTAATGCTGTTTGTAACGCAATCAATTCCGCCTCCTGGGCTGACCTGCTTGGTGGCAATGCTTCAGCGTAGAGAATCTCTTTCTCCGTGGTGACGGCGAAACCGGTATGAAATCTGCCGCTATCATCGGCATACCTTGAGCCATCCGTCCAGAGTTCTAGGTCAGCACCTGAGATGGCAGTAGTAGACATATTCTGTGGTTCCGATGTGTGCCTCACACGCGAAAGGTCCCCGAGAGGAACCACTGTTAGGTTACCGCCCTCAGACGCTGGGTCCCTGACCCCAGACACCCGGTACCGGAGACAGAGTATTACTTCGCCGTCTCGAGGGAACCACTTTTTCAGGTTACCGCCCTCAGTGCATCAGTGCCTGTCCTGTTCCCTTATCTTGGGCTGACAGCCTGCACTCTCATTCAGGGATTTTGCAATTACTGGTCCGAAAATCAGTCAGACAACCCGCAGTCTATTTCCCATTAATATCCACTCGGTCTCCTAAGTTCCCAACACTAATGCATTAATACACATACATATACTAGCTACAGTCAGTCGACAAAAATCCCACTCCACTTCGGGCTCCCACTTGCGGCACTGACTAGCATATATAACATGTAAACATTCGCACAACTTAGCAACTTATAGGTGACCGCAAGCAACTGAAGAGTATGATATTTTTAACAGTTCTAAACAGAGCGCGACTCTAAAGATCACACCGTTGTATCACATCAACGTGAGTGAAGGACCTAAACAGATTATACCACCCAGGCAGCAAAATCAGCGACAGGTCAGTCTCTCGTGGTGAGCCGGAGTCACGCTCCCCCCCCCCCACGTTGGGCGCCAAATAATGAGGTCGTGAATCTCACTATATCAGGGTCTCTCTCTTCAGTTA
>WSYH01009772.1:0-25000 GCA_036426205.1 Ascaphus truei | reverse complement strand
GGACCAAAAATCTCCTCCGTGGAGGTTTTAATAAGTATACGGTTGATTTCTTGCTCAGATAGTGTCAAAGTATCCGCTCTTTGTGTAATACCAAATGAGAGATTACTCAGATTCTCCATGTAGAAAGTGTGACTAAATGATATGACCATAGGAGAAAAGAAAATTCTTAAAGATTTAATGGGGAAAAAATAACTAATTTTTAAAAAAGCAGATAAGAGAGGAGCGTTGGTGTTACAGAACTATTTACAATATCGGACAGAGGCAATAAGACAATTAAGTAATGAGCATATATGTAGATTCATTTCTACAACCACTGGTGATTAGGGAGGACTCTTATGTAAAAGACACTTTCGATTTTCTGGACAAAATAAGAGCTTTAGAGCTGGATGATAAGACTTATCTTATGGTAACAATGGATATCACCAACCTTTATACCATTATACCACATGATAGTGGTCTTGAAGTAATTAGACAAAGATTAAATGAGATTGAGATCATGGGACCTCCAGTCGATTACATTGTTTTATTGCTGCATTTCAGCCTTTATAAAAATTATTTTCGTTTTGAAAGGATTTTTATCTACAGTTAGCATGGACGGCAATTGGAAGTAATGTTGCACCCTCATATGCCAATCTTTTTATGGCTGATTTTGAAAAAAGAAATATCTATGACTCTCCTTTTTATTCTAAAATGCTGTACTACTGTCGTTACATCGACGATGTGTTCTTCCTATGGGAAGGAACATCGGACGAACTCTTGGAATTGTTTGATTATGTAGATGCATTAGAAACACCTGTAAGATTCACCAAAAACTAGAGCAATACACAAATATCATTTTTAGATGTATTGCTAATAAAAAGTGGGAATAAGATAAATACTAACCTTTATAGAAAAACCATGGATAGGAATGCCACTTTACATGGAAAATGTTTCCACCCTGATGCATTAAAGCAGATGTTACCATACTCACAAAAAGTAAGAGCCGCAAAAATTGTAGATAGACCAACTCAATTAAAAGAGATATATGATGAAATCAAATCCAGGTTTATTTCCAGAGGACACTCTAGATCAGTGGTAGAAAAGTCATTCACTCGTCCAATTATGCAGGGAAATCAGCAGGAAGACCAAGAGAGGGTGACCATTGTAATGAAATATACGACTGCGAGTAAGTTCATGAGGCAGAGCATTTTAAGACACTAGAAAATCTTAAATAGTGACAGTACCCTTAAGGAGGCATGTAAATTACAACCCAGGTTTGCATACCAGAGGGGACAAAACCTAAAGGATCTATTGATCGGTGCAGACAAAAAGGATGCCTACACTGAACCCCATTTTTTAGATAATCCAAAACCAGGTTGTTATAAATGTTACAACTGTTCGGTATGTAACAGCCTCAATACGGGTACTGATTTTACTCACCCTAGAAGTGGGAAAAAATACAAAATCAAAGGGAGAATAACATGCACAACTATGTTTGTTATTTATAAAATCACATGTCCTTGCGGCCTCAGCCATATAGGAAAAACGAAACGCATGCTTAAAACAAGATATATCGAACACAAAAGCAAGATCAATAATGCTACTGAAGAGACTGAATTGACCAAACACTGCAGGGAATTTAGACACACAGTAACTCACTCAAGTTAATGGGTATTGAACAAGTTAAAAACAGCTTGTCAGGGACATACAGAGATACTCTGTTATTACAACGTGAAGCTTTCTGGATATTTACCTTAGATACGGTTTTTCCAAGAGGGCTCAATGATAATCTATCCCTAGGTTGTTTTCTGACTGAGAGGTGAACAGGTACCTGCTGTTGGAGGTCTCGCTTATGTTTCAGTCTGTATGGTTACTCTTAAGGGATATATCATGATATCACACCTTGGAGTTTTTTTCATTTTATAGAGTGTTAAGCATCTTTATTAAAGAAATGCAGATTTTAATTTGAGTTTGTTCACTGATTTTTCCTCATTTTATATTGAGCTTGCTGGATGTTCCATTTACACCTCTCTTTATTCACTAATCATCAATACAGGAGGCATATAAAGATGATCGTGGGAATAACAGATCTATATATACACTGCCCCCACATTACATATGGATGAATGCACTGAAGGATTGAATTTGAAGAAAGGGGATGTCAAAAACACATCACGGAGCAATACAGAGGTCCTTGGCTCCGCCCCACGCCTGGAGGGACTGAAGAAACCTTGAGATGTCAGAGGAAGGGCAAGAGGGAACATCCAGGAGGTCGACCTACACACATTGGAAGGCTGGAGGACGCCCCATGATGACGTCACAGATGTTGCAGGACCAGCAAGAAGACAAGAATATTCTAATGGAGGACAATCACGGACAATTGTGGACACATGGGGGAGGGTGTATATAAGACACTGTGTTATGGTGGTTTTTTATCATGCCATTAGCATTTGAGAAAGACCATAGGGGCCGAAACGTCATCATACTAGCTTAATAAATTCTTTTTTTCACAAGCAGAAATCCGTAGTGCCCAGGCTCTTCCTTCCTACAGTATATGGAACAATTGCAACATCTAAAATTGCCAGGTTTACCCCTACTCAAAAAGTTGGTATTTTGGTAAAACTTTTGTCATCAGATTTAATTAGTGTGTCCGAAATATTTCTCCCCCGTCTGTACGCAAGCATGGGGGGTTTGCGGCACACTTCCGATAGGAATTGATCATGCTGTAATATATGCCAGTGTTTCATAATTGTGGATCGTAGGAAATTACTCCCTGTGTTGTAAGTGGTGAGTAATATAATCTTATCTTGTGTGGTCCCATTATGAGAGGAAACAGATACGTCCCTCTTAAATGCTTCCTCCACAATAGTGGGTGCATAGCCACTAGCCACAAAACATTCCTTAAGATCTGAGATGTCTGGGCCCAATTTTTCTGGTCTGTCTGTTATCCTGGTAACACGTACCTTCTGAGAATAAGGGAGTGCTTTGATAAGGGCTGGTGAGTGATGGCTATCTGCCCTAAGCATCGCATTACGGTCAGTGGGTTTTCTAAAAACGTCAGTGTGGATTACCCCATGGTCCAAGCTGACAAGTACATCAAGATATGCAATAGAGGTAGTACTCCATGCATTAGTAAATCGGACCGGTGAGTTGAGCTGACTCAAATACTCAATGAAGGCTACAAGTTGACCCTCAGTACCCTTCCATAGAATGAAGATGTCATCTATGTACCAGAAGTAACAGTGCATATGTTCATAAAATGCCGAACTATAAATGTAATTCTGTTCAAAGTGTGCCATGTATAAATTAGCATAGGCAGGGGCCACATTGCTTCCCATGGCCGTCCCTTTAACCTGCAAATAATGCTGATGTTCACATTTAAAATAATTTTTATATAATATAAAATGTAATAATAACAAAATATATTCTGAAGGGACAGTATCTGCATAATGGGTAATAAGTGCCTCTTTGACCACCTCTAGGCCATCATCATGAGGGATGATGGTGTAGAGGCTGGACACATCCAGAGTCACAAGGATCAATCCCTCTAAAGGTACAGTCAAGAGTCTAAGTTTACTCAAGAAGTCAGAGGTGTCTTTCAAATATGAGGGAACACTTTGAACAATTGGTTGCAGTATCCTATCTACGAATACCGCCAAAGGCTGGTTAAGTAAATATGTTGCTGCAACCCGGGGGGTCTAGCATACATTTATGTACTTTAGGTAGCATATAAAATACTGGACATTTAGATATTCTGCCTCCTTCTCCGTAATTCAACGGTTGTTAAGACCCATATCAATGATCCCTTTGATCTCATGAGCGTATTCAAACGTGGGATCTCTGGATAAAGGTATATCATTCTCAATATCTGAGAGTTGGCGTAAGGCCTCCCCTTTATATCGAATATTATCCTGGATGACCAATGCACCCCCCTTATCTGCTCTTTTCACAATAATATCTTTATTTGCTGTAATGGTTTTGAGTACTTGTCTCTCTCATTGAAACAGATTATATTTGATTTTAGAATTATGCTTGATATGTTTAGTGAGATCTGCTTTAACTAATCTCATGTAGGTACTGACAGACTGGTTCTTAATAGAAGGTATGAAGGTGGATCTCAACTTACATCCCCCTGTTGTCTCCTCGATGGTGGATACTGGTACGATGGAGATTTCCTGCGCCTGCTCCATGTGTCTAGAGGAAAAAAAAGATTTAATATTAAGATTCCTTTCTAACTGGAAAAGATCAACTTCCATATTAAAATCATTATAAGTCACAGTTGGTACATAGGATGGCCCCTTTGATAAAACAGCCATTTCCAACTCCGTGAGAATATGACTAGATAAATTGACCACCAACGAATTCATACTCAGGTCTTGGTTTGGGAGTGGAGTTGAACACGATCTTGTGCGTTTTCTTTTCCCTCGCCTGGGCCCTTTGCTCCTCCTGGAGTTGAACGGAATTCTAAAAAAAGAAGCGGACTTGTATCCCTTGGTCGTTCTGTAGATGAATGTCCATCCAAATCACTGATGTCTTTATCTGCTTGTGGTTTGTGTCCTTTTGGCTTGACTTTAGCTTTTCCCTCTGGTTTACGCCAAAGGTAGACACGTCCGTCTTTATAATCTGATGTCACCTACTTGAACTTTTGTTTCTTGAAGTGTAGTAAGTCACTTTTACATTTTTCCAGTTTAATCTTTAGTTCATCCAAAGATGTGAGCTTATCTGCTCCTGTACTGGTATGTTCAATGAGAAGTTCCACCGTTAGAATGTCACATCGTGTAACAGATAGTTGTGTACCAACCTCCTCCACCACAAGAATCAAAAGATCCAGCGATGCTTTGTTAAGGACCTGGCACCATTTTTCACAGAACTGCGGGTTACTGGAGCCTATCGTGGGTCTATTGTTAATCCTAAACCCCCGCGATATCAATCGCTGTCGGTAAAATTCTGACAATGTATTGCCATGTGAATGCAATTCTATTTCCCGTTTTTTAAGCATTCTAACTCACGTAGATGGTCTATAGGTCTGTCAGGACCAAAAGCTTCCTCCGTGAAGGTTTTAAAAGTATACGGTTGAGTTTTTTGTATGCGGTTGCTCTTTGTGTAATACCAAATGAGAGATTACTCAGATTCTCCATGTAGAGAGTGTGACTAAATGAGTGTTGCACTGATGATACCTATGGCAAGCTCACACAGAGATGAAACAGCAAATCACACAGGAGTCCCTCAGGGGATTAAAAAAGCTCCTCACTTAATATTCTCCCAGTGGGTAATGACCACAGATGATAAAAGAATAAGGGATAAAGGGGAAAATACCCCACACATGAGAGAAACAATGTCAAATGTCACAGTTAAATCACACTATGAATCCAGCAGAGATCTGCTAATGGTGCTCAGAATCTGCAGGACAGAGACAGTCAATAGAAAGAGGTGATCTGGCACACAATCAATGAAGCACTATAATGTCACTTGCCGGTGCCCACGGACCAAGGGGGGTCATCCTACCAGGTCCCCAAGTGGTATCAGGGTTGCCTTTGTCTAGGGGACACATTCCATCATCTGTTTTCAGGCAAAGCAATTAAAATTAAGCATCGCATTACGTGTCGTACTACATATGTGGTGTATATTCTGAGATGTCCGTGTGATTTGCTTTATGTGGGCAAGACAACTCGAATGCTAAAACAGAGATTCATCGAACATAAAAGTGTTATTAAAAAGGGCACTGATCCCACAGCGCTTGTGCAACATTGTGTGCAGCATAGGCATCTCATTGCATCACTAAGGCTCATGGGTATTGAGGTCGTTCCCCCATGTAAGGGGGCTGTGGATAGGGATACTGCACTCCTCAGAAGGAGTGCAGATATTCTGCACATTCATTCTATTTTTTGCTGTCTTTCTGATATTGTATGCACTCTGGTAGATTTTATAGTCTTGCTGGAGTTGTCTCCTTTAACTGCTGTGGTGGTGTGTCTGTTTGAACTGCAGGACTCCCTGATATCAGGGGTTTGGTCTGCGCATGTGCAGATCTCCATTCTTCACTCTTAGGCAGGGCTTCTATTGCCAGTAGTGAATCATGGTTCAGGGACATGCAACTCTTAGGTGATTGGGCAGGACGATAGGGGAGTGACCTGGGAGCCTGTGATGATGTGCTGAGCTGCCCTCATTGAAGCTGCTTGTTTTTCATGATGATGGCAATACAGCTTACTGTGTTTGATGCCGCGCATGCGCAGTTACGAGTCGCGCCAATGATGTCAAGTTTTTCTCGGCCCTCGTGCCATTCCCCACCTGGTAGCACTTAGATAGGTAAGTGTAAGGGGTATTTAAGGGTTTTTAGCATTATTTAGTATCAGCTCTCATCTTGAAAAAGGCTGCCCGTGTGTAGCCGAAATGTTGGATTTATGCTGGATTAAATTTTCTTCTTTGTTATAAGACCGTGTGCCTGGACTTTTCTCTTTATCCAAATGGAATAGACCTTGGGAGTGCCAGGGCACTGCCTAACTTTTACCCTATCCTTATTGACACATGTGCCAACAAGCCATTCTGCCATAACAGAATGTTTAAAATGTCCTGTGGGCTTTGAAACGATTAGTGTCAACTTTTGTAATGGTATTTTGCAAAACTTGATGTGTTCAATTTGCAAGATTTCATACTAGCATTAGGGTTAAAAATGACCCTCATGAGATTTTCTTCAAATATATTATAACTGTTTTTTCCAAAAAAATTGCAACATTATGGTTAAATAAAAGATCTTCAAAATAAAGGAAAAATATTTAATGAGCTTTCTGTATTATTATAAATGCATACATTGAATAGTATTTGCATAGTCATTGTTCTTGTTTTGTGATTAAATGTTTTGTATAAAAAGACAATTACATTTTCTGTGGCTTATCACAGCAATTAAAAGAAGCAGCAGGGCATTCAGTAATGACTTTTTAGTTATGGCTGTGCTAAGACTATTTTCAACGGAGCTCTATTACCTGGAATACAATTGCAGTCTTAAATTTGGTAATAATGCAAGTACTTTTTTTATATGTTTAATTGATCATTAACCTAACCATGACAATAATTTAATTTCACATGTGATCACTTCTTACAAATTCTAAATTGTATCAAAAATCCCTTACAAATTGTGAAACAAAATGGACATCTTAAATTATTAGCATTTTTATTAAATTATTACCAAGAGAGTAATATATTTTACCTTTGTATTGGTAAAAGTGAAATGTGTTTCTTTAAAGGTATGATAGTCAGTGAACCCTATCACACATTTACATACAGTAGATATTGTTTAATATGGATTTTTTACTAAAATGTAACCTTGTTGTTCAAGGAGGATTTTTTCAATATACTGTAATTTATAGGTCTATTCAAAAAAATGACATGAAATCTGCATGAAGAACACAATCTTCTTCGAACACAAAGTACATTTTTCTTCCACTAGGTAGATAACAGATGTAGCATCTTGTATGTATCAGCAGCAGTAGGACATGTGCGTTTAACCACGGACCGAGTCGAGTTGGGATTTCATGGCACAGTGCTTTGCAGGGGGTAATGGTCTATCAGAATTAAAACAGCGGTCATACCTGCTTTTGAATGGCACTCCCGCTGTGTGACTCCTACCAAACTGCATCAGTCTGTAAGAGGTGCACATTGAGAGTAGACAGAACCAGTCACTCTACACCTCTAACAGGCGAGTGTGCAGCTTTTATGTTATTTTAATAACACAATATTATAGCAGAGGGTCTCCAGAGCTAAACCGCATTCATTTTAGCCTCAGGAACCGCTGTGTACTGCATTTCAGGACCCGGTATTTGGTGCTGGTATCTCTGCCATGTTCAAATGTCCCTCGTTATGGCCCACGTGACCGGGACATTTAAACAATGCATAGAGATACCGGCACCCAATATACCTGAGAACACCAGTCTTCACTCTTTTGAATGTTATATCTGTGTGAATCAATGCATTGCTAACACCACTGCCACTAGTCTAGTAGCATTGAGTGACTGATTCAAAGTGAGTTGAGTAATTATGTAACAATAACAATAGTTAATTAACAGAAAGGTCAGACAGGCTGACACTGAGATAAACTAAATGTAGCAAATTTGTGTGGCTGCATAATTAGTCACAATTTTCAGACTGACATGCCTGCCAATGGCCTCTGAGTCTGTCAATGTCACTGCATGCATGCTGTCATATAAGTTGCTTGTTTCTAATTTCCTGCCACAACTTCCACCACATCATCATCATAATTATCTTATTGGCAAAACCAAAACTTTGAAATATAGCATTATATTACTTATATTTTATTTTGATCATCTAGTGGAGCCCAAACAACACTACTGTGCTATGACAGTTATGAAGTGCTACAACCTACCGTAAAATCTGTCAGAATTGCCAATTGATAAATTGGCACATGTAATTGTAGAAAGCCAGCTACCAATTATGTAACATCCAGTTTGTCATTGGCATAGTGTTTGGTTTGTTGTGTTTATTAATATACTGTATGTACAGTATGTCCTAAACCACAGTTACTGTTCCATCTCTCAGTAAACCCTAGGTATAGATGCAGTCAGATTGATCTCCACCCTGCCTTGCACTTTCAGCGGGTTAACCACGGCTCAAGCGTGGCCTGATCACAGCCAAGTGCAGATCAGGGGAAACATTTCCCATCTGGATTAACACAGCGGCTTCCCTGCTTCTGAATGGGACTCCCACTGCATTAATCCTACGGGTCCACAAAAGTCTCGAAGAGCTGCACAGTGAGAACAGAAAGAATCGATTCCACTCCCATCACAGCTCTAATAGGCGATTATGCTGTTTTATTTTATTTAGATAGGATTGAAGCAGGGGGCCTCTGGAGCTTAACCGCATTCATTTCATGGTCCCTTTGTTTCCAGAGGAAAAGGCCTCTGTATGGGATGTCGATATCTCAGGCAAGTTTTATTCTCACAACTCATGGCCCACGTGACCAGGACATTTAAATTTGCAGGAGATATACTGGCACCCGATTATGGGGCCTATACCTTGGGAAGAAAAGGGACAGTGGACCCAAAATGCATTCGGTAAAGCTCCAGAGACCCTATGCTTCAGTACTATGTGGATAGAATTATAATAATAATAATAATAATAATAATAATAATAATAAAAATAATAATAATAATAAAAGTGGCTTACTTACCTTAGTGGCTATCCACTAAGGTAATGAAGGGATAAAACATGAGTACCCACTTTGTTGGAGGTAGAGGAGTTGGGTGAAGGCGTTAGTTGCCCTAGGGTGGCTGGTTAGGCCTCCGGGAAGAGTTGTGGGAGGGGTTAATCCCTTCCTCACTTTAGCAATTACTACCACTAAGGTTATGAATGGGTAAACCACTCCCTCTATCCACACAGGAATCCTAACCACCCACCTGGGTGCAGGGTCCTGCTTCAAGTAGGCTTGCCCTCTTCACTGCTCGTCCGGGTATCACAAAGTGCTGATCACACTGCAGCCTCTCTGCAACTTCTCCAAGTTGGATTCAACATCACACTCTGTACTCTGTCTCACAGAATGCCACACACTGTCAAACTTCTGAGATTGTCTGTTGCTCTGATCAGCAGTGCTCCTTACATAGTCCCATACCTTCTGCTGGGTAGGTGCCTCAGACACTGTGGAAAACAAGGCTCTGAAAATTCCATCCCCAGACCTGATCATCGCCATTCTCCACTCACCCATTGTCCTTTGTCTCAATCCACATTTTTATGAAGGTACTTCGGCTGTTTAAATCACAGAGTCCCTTCCATAGAAATGTACACCCACAAATCACATTACAAGTCTGCTAGCTTAGAAATGATTACAGACAATACACATTTACAGGGATGACATTCACAAATACATTGCAGTGCTTACACATAGATCACAAAACACTTTACCTCATATTGCTTGCTCACTACACTAGGGATTGCATTTACAGGGAATAAAGTGTTCTGGAATAAAGTCTTACTTACATACTGTAGTACTTTACATATTGCCTATTCTCCCCCAGAAATTAAATACATTTGGCTGAATTAAACATTACTGAGACAGCCAGTTTACACGGTTTTAGGGGTCAACTAGCTGGGCTTCACCTTTATTTTGTGATGCCAGCTACCTCTACCCTCACATCTCCCCCCCTCAAGGATCATCCTAGCTCCCTCAACCACTGTTCCCTCTCTGTCCCTTGTCTGGTCAGAGCACCCGGTGTGTTCCCGGTATCCAATCTCACGGTGATACGGGGACTTATCAGACATGATCTAAGTGTCAGGCTCGGCCGCCCGAGGTCCCTGCACTCTAGATCATGGTCTGTCCGCACCGCCTCCCAATACCACTCACTGAGCTCCGGTCACTCACCAGGGGAATGGTCAACAGGAATGTAAGGACAGAGGTTAGGGTGGGCCTGGCTTACCTGCCTGGTCTCCTCGGTGACCCCGGTACATGATGGTTTCAAATGCAGGGGAGCGGTAATCAAGGTGGTGGGCAGCAGTGACAAAGGCACCTCCGCCATGTCAACTGCCCAACTTGGGGTCTGTGTGGCTGTCACCACGGGAGAATATTCCTCTTGGGGCACTGCCCGCCTTTGTTTCCATGTGACGGCTTTCACAGGAGCATCGTCCTCTGTGTAAGAACAGATAAAATGCCCCAGGTCATTGCCGAGTAGGATGTTGGTGTCCAAGCCAGGAAGCACTCTGACATGTCTTACTCCTCGACCGGCACCCTAGTCAAGGAATACTTGGGCAACCTGTAGAGATCTGGGGACACCATCCAGAATTTTCACCTGCATCCCTGTCCCTGGGAGCAGGTGCTCTGGGCTGCCATATCAGGTTGCACCAGAATTATCGTAGCCCCAGTGTCAATCAGACCAGACGCCCGCTTATGGTGACTGGGTGCAACTCGATGCCAATCTAACTCCACTGCTGTGCTGCTGGTAGATGCTTCGGGTATAGCTGGCTGGGTCCTCTGCTGTACCTGCTGCAAAGCTTCCCTTTGCTCCACCGTTGGGAACAACCTCACGCAGGTGATCAGTCTCGTCACTAGGGAACATTGCACTGGATTGGGGTTGCTGGATTGGGAAAAGTAGGGAAAGTCCACTCACAGATACCGTAGCCAGTTACACTGAAAGCATTGGTCCTTTGGAATACCTCTGCGGCCCTGGCTGCAGCTCGCTCGGCACTAGACTCTGTCCTCCATGACTATTTCTTGGGGAGTGTAACAGGGACAAATCACTGTTTGAGAGAAACTGCCTCTAAATCCAGCATTGTGCTGGTTAATTGCACACAGGAAGTCAACCAGACTGCACCTGGCTGATTAGAACTCTTAGAAAAAGCCTGATGTGAGAAACAGGAGAGAGATTCCTTCGCTGACAGAAGGAGAGCAGAGAAGCCTGCACACAGACACTGTCTTGAGCACAAAGGCTTTGATGAGATCAAGACATCCAGACACCTATATTTCCCAGACACCGAGGACCCAGGACTGACATGGAGGGCCACCTGCTTAAGGTACCTCCTGAGACTTTGGGGTGATAGGCTGGTAATGGGGAAATCCCTCCAGTTCTGCAGATAGGGTCTGGGGAAGTAAATTAGCCCTTACAAAGGGATAAGGGTTTGCTATATTTTTGTTTTTGTATGTTTTGCCTTGAGAAAGGAACAGGCTCAATAAAGCCAACATAAAATGGCACCTAAATCAGTCTCCATAATATGTACCTCTGCACACATCTCTAACAGGGAGGATCAGCCACTTTCAGTGCTCATGCTGCCGACACTTGAACTGGGAACAGGAACTACTTTCTGTAAAGGGTCAGAGTGTTAACATACTCATCTGCATGATGGTGGCCTCCTGGTAGATGAATGGCTTGTGATCTATCATCCACTCCCGCACCTACGGTACACATTTCAACAGGAAGTGCTCTATCATGAGCAGATCCAGAGGCTCCTGAAACATGGCTGCCTTACATCCCTCTACCCACCAACGACAACAGTGGGCTAGGCGGGCGGAAAACTCCACATGGGTGTCCTCTGTTGTTTTATGCATGGAGCAAAAGTGCTTGCAATATGCCTCTGGGTTTAGGGCATACCACTGTAACCGGACTGCATTCACGTGGTAGTTGTCCTCATTCTCCTCGATTCTCGCGATAGACCACCTGCACCTTTCCACTCAGCTGGGGCCCAGGAACATATCCATGATTGCTCTTGCATCTCGTTTTGCTTACAATTCTTCTCGAAGTCCCTGTTACGCTGGTGCTGCCCGCAGACCAGACCCTTCACTTGTACTGAGATGGGGACGTATATGTGCACGCACCCGCAGCAGAAGGAGCGTGTCCGGAGTGTGGTGTTTTGGTGTTGCCAGGCCAGGTGGATATAGCTATAGCAATACTTGCTGGTACCGGGTAAAGAAGAGACGTAGTAGTTGCCGTTAGCCAAGGTCAGGGAGAGGAGAGATCCGGAAGGTCAAGGTCCAAGCTGAGATCGAGGGACGTGAGAAGCAGTGAAGTCAGGAGGGAGCCGGGATCAAGAACCAAAGAGAATAGTCAGCCAAGCCGCGTTGTAACCTGTGTAGCAAAGAGAAGACGAAAGCCCAAGTAGACATCCAAAAGTGGAAAATGTCGAGCGATGTGGGAATGGCAAGAAAGGCATTATATAGTGCGGCTGGTACATAGGAAGAGGGGGCAGACCTGGAGGAGCACGTGGAGCCGTCCTGGATTGGCTGCCTTGAGAATTATACAGGTGAGCAGCTTTGGGGTAGGATTACAGCCTATGCGTGAGCTGGGGGCGTGGCTTCACTGCAGGAGCAGTGAATTATTTAACTTGTTCAAACGCGCGCTCCGAAATGAGGGGGAGCGCGCACCCAGGAGCAATAGAGCAATAGAGTCCCAGCCACCCGCGGAATAGCAACTGCCCACCGGGGACGATGGGCAAGTCCCCCAACCACGGGGAATGGGAGGGACCGGCGAGGGAGTCATCCCGCAGCACCGATAGTAACGAGAGGTGAGGGGAGGTCACTCTGTGACCGCCGTGACCCCCGAATCCTCACAGTCCCGCAGAAAAGCATCAATATTATTGGTACCATCCACGAACTTCATAAAGTTGCTGTACTGCCCCTCGGGCTGGTGAACGTACGGACCGCTATTGCTATGGGTATGTGATGTTCAGGGGACTCCTTCCCCTTCATGTGTCCCTGACGTCACAAACGTGCCTACCCTCTCTGTTCCTTCCCCTGCTAGCCTCCCTTCCTTTACCCACACCTGTCCCTCTCCGGCAGCATCTGACGCCATCCCAGCACCACTGCGTGCTCTCTGCAAAACTTGTGCACCCGCGCAGTCCCCGAGCCCCTGCTGCGGCGTTCCCCCCTCGGTCTCTACTCCTATCCCCTTACCTCCGACGGCTGTCCCCTCCATTCCTCCCTCGTCCTCTGTGGGTGTCCCCGCGGCGCGGCGCTCCACGCGCCTCGTGACGCAGCCTGTGCACGCGAACTCTCGGATTACAGAGGGCGCGCACACACGCGCCTCTTCTAGGGTTTTTCCGCCTCCTTGCTCCTCCTCTCATGCCCTGCAGGCGATCTCTCTCACTGGCTCCCATGTCTCCTCCTCTTCTCCTCCTCACCTATCCCTGCTGTCTCCCACTTCACCTTCTGCTCCTCCTCTCTCTCCTATTGGCGTTCCCTCCTTTATAACCCCTGTCTGTCCTTTCTCTCATTGCTCTGCATAGCTCTTGTTACCCCTGTGTGTGCAGTCCTATGCTTGGCTCTTCTCTGTGTTCCAGCTTGTTCCTGCTCCTGCTTATCCCTGTATTCCCCTGGTTTGACCTCTGCTCGTCCTGGACTACTCTGCTCTCTGTTGCCCTTGAACCCTGCCTACGAACCCTACCTTGCTGATCTCTGTGACCCCTGGACTTTGGCTTACGAACTTGATGACTCTGACTTCTGGATTCCTGGACTCTGGCGCATGGACACCACTATTCTTACTCTGAACTCCCAAGGCGTTGCAAGTATCTCTAACCATCTTTCAACAGACCCGGCAACGCCATACAACACTCCGGGCATGCCCTCACTGCTGTGGGTGCATGGTAATACCCTTCCCACCCCAGTATTGGGGTCTTTCCAGGTCTGTGGGCATACAGGCGTGACAGGGTAGGGGCACTCGGAGCTGGGATGGTGGGGCACCATCGGAGGATAGAAGATCGGCTGCCATGGTGTCCGGCCGGCCCAGAAGAGCAAGCATAGCCGCCGAACTGTCCACTGCGGTAGGGACAACCACCGGGGCGACAATGGGAGGGGTTGGATCCGGCGCTCGGTTGATAACACAGACCACAGTCTCATCGGCAGGATCTACATCTATGTCCGCCGCATTGATCCCTGTTGAGTCATTCTCGTAACGATCCAGGTCCTCGGCAAGGGCTGCCTTGGTGTGGCTGTCAGTCGGCAGCCCATACTGGTCGCATCGGACAACCAGGTCGGCTTTGGTCCATCTCTGAAAGTGCCCTTTTTCTCCAGACATTTTCCATATTTTGCCGAACTAATATAAATGTGAAAGAAAAGTAAAATTTCAGGTTTGGGTAACGTTTGTCTTGAACAACTTGTCCCGCGGTCTTGAGAATTCAAGACCATCTTTGAGCTTTGATTTCCCAAAAGAAATCCCAACACAAAGTCCAGTGATCCCAACTCTATGCCACTAGAAATAGTCTGTCTTGGGAGACCAGTACTTTTCGACCAAATCCATCGTAATCACTAGCACCAGACGGGACAAAGTTGTTGAATAAAATGAGGTTTATTCTGGCAAGCAAGCAGACAAAACAAAGATGCACAAAACAAGATACAATACCAACTGGGGGACCTGGGTAGTAGACTCTAGCCTCACTACTGTAGGTGAAGGGGCCTTTTAGAGGTCCAATTTTTGTAGAAAATGCCATGTAGCTTTTCACGGGTGACCAGGCTATTTACACCTTTTTACCAGGATCATACTGTCACGGGAGACCAGCGCTCTTAACACCTTAATACCCAGATCCTTTGATTGAGCAAAGCAAAAGGTAAAATAAATTGGGATTTATTTACAGCATGAACATACACAGATTGATTTCCGAAAAAATTCCAATTAACACTTACTGGGATGGGGCAAAACAAAATAAAATGTTCCCGGAACAAGCTTCACAGAAATAAAGTCTATTGGCACAAATTCCACAGAGCTTTGGCTAGTGGTGCCGCTCACAACCACTTTTTCTCGGCCGTAGATAATCGTTTCGTTTTCCCGCTGTAGGATTGGTTCTGGATTCCCTAGTTCTTACGAACTATTGACTTAGGTTACGATGTGATAAAGTTTCAAATCCAGCTCAGATGAATCTAACTCCCGATCGGCTGCACGGACTTTTAAAAGCACCAAAGTCCTATCTGTATACTCTGCAGCGAATCTTGGCATGGGAGCCAAACTTCCCACAAATGGCAAGGTTGCCAGTACTTCATGGAACCGGGCAAAGGGTTTCATGGTATGTCACAGGCATGTGAAGACTTCACACCTGTCCCGCTTAGCATACCTAACCAAGCCCACTTCCCAGACGACATCTTGTCTTGTCTACCCTGTTCATCTGGCCATATGCTAGGGAAAAGCTATTTCTCTTTATCCCTCTCCACTTAACACCTTAGAATGGGGTTCCTTTGTTAACTCTGGACTGGTTCAGACATCCATGCACTGTACTAGCAGGATATCTTAGAAGTTCGGGTTAAGTTATGTGTGACTCACTTGCAGCGATGTCCTGCCATATACCTTTTTATCACTGTACTTGTGAATCAAGGGTTTCCGCTGCTCCATCCACTTGAATGCAAATTCCTTGGATTTTACAATATTAATGCACTTAAAAGAGGGGGGGACTTTCATTCATGACTTTTTATGAAAGTTTATAAAAAGTAAAATATACTCGTTTTAATAATTTACCCCCAGCCGCACGCACAGCAAAATTCAAAGCGCTAGAACGTTCCTAGCAAAAGTTAGCTTACGGCTTATCTGCTATGTGCGAGGCTACTGGCTTTTAAAACCTTTTTTCCTTTCTTTGGTCTGTGGAGAAACACTGTTACAATGTTCATAATTGATACTTCACTTGTTACAAAACAAACATTTTCACTCAGGGTATTGATGTGGCCCCCTTATACCTAGCAGGACACACACGGACAATTATAATACATTTACAGGATCGTAGCCATTAACAGGGCTGCAGAGCTGACACTCCACATTTTCCCAATATGCCTCAGGGGTACCCATTTGGACATAACATCCTTATTTACTTGCCTGGGTACCCCCTCACCATCACACATACATTGAGAATAACAAGGTATTGAAATAAAGTGATGTTAATTTGCATACATTCACTTACACACAATGATACACACACTAAAGGCAACTAGACACACTTACTTTGGGACTGGGGGTGAAAACTAGAATTCCATGGGTCAAGGTAACTTAGGGCCTCATGCAGTAAGCGTTGATAAGGTATTTTTCGGCATTTTATAGCCAAAATTGGGTTTGAGATTCAGTAAGCGCCGATAAGTGCTTGATTTCGGCAGGTTTCGGAGCCGATAATTTTGTTATGGCCAGTCGGCTGCCGATAAGCCTGTTTTCGCCACTGATCGCCACTTTTTTAAATCGGCTGGATTCAATAAAAAAAATCAGCTTATCGGGGCTGATCGGCACTACGAAATTGAGATGTTATGGCCAATTTCTCCCGCCAACTAAAGTTGGCAGTTTGGAGGGGAGAACAATCGCTAAGGCTGCCGGAACGGCACTTAGAAAAAAAAAATCTTCTGTACATCAATGGAGTCAATGGAGCGGGGACGTATAACAGTATAGTACTGTTTACGTTTCATTGCTCACAATACAAACGTCATTTGCATTACAGTGTGGGGGCATTCCCTGCATTGTGTCACAGCTGACGTGTATTATTTGCATAACATTGTACTTTTACATGTTTTCAGCATTTGCGGGTCACATTACTCATCATGTGATGATGTGTCAAGGGAAAATACTATACTCAACTCTTAAAGGAGAACCTCACATCATATCACACATTTTATTGAACTGAGCGACAATTATTTACATGATGTTACACATGTCACACATACACCGTATATTCATGTTCCTTTACATTACACAATGCTTGTAATGTGTCACACATCTTTAAACGTTCATGTACATCTGTCTTCTCATGTTTACATCTAGTTTTGGGTCCTCCCTATTTTCATGATGTCACTTATTGGACGCTCAATCACATTGCATGTTTACATTGTAACCGTAGCATTACAAGCACTTCAACCTAACTTATACACACATGTACAGTAATTCATCATTGGGACACCTTGTAAACTCATTTTATAGCAACTATCCTCATTACAGAAATGCATGCATATGCACACGACTATTCATTGTTGTCAACATGTGACAATAACATGGCTAATTACACGTTACACCAAACTTTTCCCACGTCAATCTCAGCCTTTTTGTCTAATTACATGACTGACTGTTGCGTTCACAAGTGTTACATGCATTGCACATTCAACTATTTATTTTCAAGCAATCTTTGTACAAAGCTTCACGTCACATCATTGGCAAATATCATCATTCCCTGCAGAATACACACAACAAATACTTCTAAGAACAACTGCACACAGCTTGCCACAGAAGTACTTTATTATGTTAATGTAACACCTTGCATTTTACTATGTCACCTGACATCATCACATACCTATTTAAAGGACGCCCATTACCTGCTCATTCACAGCTACTCATTTCAAAATGTTGCGATTGTTTAGGAGACGGAGGAACATTCTTTTTTATGACATGCTTGATGATCAAGAGAATGATATAGGGCAAGGGAGGGACAGACCGAGGGACAGTGACAGGGACAGTCACGCGGATACGACAGGGACAGGGAGAGGGACAGGCCGAGGGACAGGTAGAGGGACAGGAGATCAGAGGAGAAGACAGAGGAGACAAGTTGTGCCTCGTCCGAGTGTGTACAGGGAGAGAACCCTGTTAGATGGGATGAGTGAGGAGGAGATTGTAAGTCGCTATCGTTTGAGTTCAGCAGCAATCTTATCTCTTTATGAGGAGATAAGGGGAGATTTAGATTTTTTCACAGCCAGAGGTCGTGCAGTCCCTGGGCTTGTTAAAATGCTGTGCTCATTACATTATCTTGCTTCCGCGTCATACCAGACAACTGTGGGCATAGTGGGCGGGGTCTCGCAATCTACATTCTCGCGGGCCTTTACCCAGTTTCTCTATGCACTCAATAGACGCGCTAGGAATTATATTCATTTTCCTACAGAGGCGACAGAGTGGCTGGAAGTCAGGACTGGCTTTTATAATATAGCAGGGATACCATGTGTGCTGGGTGCAATCGATTGCACACATGTTGCTTTGATTGCACCTAGTCAGAGTGAGCATGTGTACCGCAATCGTAAGCACTACCATTCACTCAATGTACAGGTGGTATGTGATGCCACGATGAGGATAATGCATGTGGTACCCAAATTCCCTGGTTCCAGTCACGATTCCTCTATCCTGAGGAACTCTTCAGTCTTCCATGCGTTCGAAGAGGGACATTTTGAACATGGTTGGCTGCTGGGTGAGTACAGATTTACATGTTCTAACACAAAACACATTTTTATTTAGGAATGTTGGCATTGTACAATTTGATCACTAATGTCAGCTTATGTGTGCTCCATTCATTATAGGTGACTCAGGATACGGAATTAGGCCGTGGCTCTTGACTCCGGTGCTAAACCCTCAAACTGAAGCAGAGGAGAGGTACAATGCAGCCCATATATCTACAAGATCTGTTATAGAGAGGACATTTGGCCTACTCAAGACCAGATTTAGGTGTCTGGACAGAACTGGTGGGGCTCTTCTATACAAGCCTCAAAAAGTGTCTGATATTATCCTTGCCTGTTGCATTTTGCACAATGTTGCACTCAGGCACAATGTACAATCAGACCTAGCTGAGCCTTTGGTAGACGAGCATCCCACCCATGTAGCTGCTGAAAATGAACAAACAGCCAGTGGTGGCCAGACACGCCAGAATCTCATCAATTCATTTTTTTCTTGTAAGTAAAAACATATATGTTCCAAGTTCTACTTTTATAGTTAAATTATGTTATCTTAACAATAATGTTTTTTTATATACCCTTCTGGTAGGACACAGATGAATATGGGTTGCAAACCTTTCTTTTCTCTGCTGTGTGCACAAAGGGATGTGGCACCGGTATGTTATTGTTGCACAGGTTATATAATCCCTCTTCAATAGTACTTTAGTTGTGTGTATGTGAATACAACTGGGGTAAGAAAGCACTAATATTTTAGCATTGTGTTGTTCCTTATGCTAAGACAATACACATATTATGCCCATACTCATTCATGCTTCTAGTATGCTTACATACAATGTTATTGGTGCAGTGTAACATGTACATCCATATGATGTGTACACCAGGCTGATTTACATTTTGAATGTGATTAAATATACATGGTGTTGCACATTTAACACCAAATACACACTTTGCTGTGTTGTTTACGGTACTGAAGATGGCATGTCAATGTTTGCAATTTATATATTGTTCCTTTGCATTATAGGTATATCTCCAGTATGACTGATCATGGTATGTATATTTGCTGACATCTCTCATAAGATGTGCCTACCTCAATCTTCCTATAATTATTTGAAGTAAAAACCCAACATATTGGTTTAAACACAAATGTAACATACATGTACTTTCTGTATCATGTATATGCATTTAGCTACTCTTGAGGTTTCATGTGCACTGTATTAGAAAATGATTACTCCCATTTCATCACATTTTATGTATGTTTCCTTATAAATTCCATTAATGTAATATAGAGGTGTTTGGAGAAAAGGGGATAACTGTACTTATTTGTTTACTTACGGGAGATCATTCATCACGGATGAAATTGACTGATCATAACACTCCATGCATGAATGCCTGTAATCACAACAATGCGTACTACATCTTATATTTAGCAATGTAGGTGTTTATTAATGCTAGGAATTAATAGTCAACATTAATTTAAATTTGTGACATGTGTGTCAGGGTTCTGCTCGCCACAAACCAGGGTCGGACCGCGAGGCTGAGGTGGGGTTGTAAAAGCACCGACCTGAGACCGCGCAGGCTGATCCGGATTGCGCAGTTCGTAGTCATATGTCGCAGGATCAGGATTGGAGAAGACAGCGTCGTCGTTGTACAAGCCAGGGTCAGAACAGAAGACGTCAGGATAAACATTGTCCATGCAGGAGTTCGGCAATAAGGAGATAGGAGAAACCCGCTTCAGCTTAGGAGCGCGGGGTTGGCCTTTGCGCGAGCGACGACCATGGCCCATGGTGCTGGTCACAGGAGATGGTAGGCAGACCAGAATAGCACACCGTCTTGCTGCACGGGTGCACCAGTGCTACAGCGCAAAAGTCCTGAGCGGGCAAGGGAATCCACCGTTTCAGCGCAGGAACCAGGACACGGCCTCTCTATATTAGGGAAAGAGTAGGCCCCAGGAACCAGGAAGCTGTGGTTACAGGGAAACCTCCGCTTCAGTGCAGGAATCCAGGAGACTGCAGAACGCAGGGACGAAACCTCTACTTAGTGCAGGAATCCAGGAGGCTGAAGGACGCAGGGACGAAACCTCTGCTATCAGCATAAGGGAACAAGCGGCTTGAAGGGAGCTAAAGGATGCAGGACGTAACCTGAAATCAGCATTGGAGAACAAACGGCTTGAAGGAAGCTGAAGGACGCAGGGCGTGACCTGGTATCAGCAAAGGGGAACAAGCGAGAGCTTGTGGCAAAACAGTTGACATCCAGTTAGGACTATGCTCGGCCAGGAGCATTATGGGCAAGCAATACTTAAAGGCCAGCGGGCCAATCCCCGGCGGGGGTGTGAAGGTCCTGCCCCTAATGAGTGAATGCAAGTATAGTTTGCAATGAAAGGCTGCACAGCTGCAGTAGATACCAGAGGGAGTGTGTATTGCTTTGAGTGAATCCAGGCTGCAGCAAACCTCAGGAAAGCTGTTCCAGAACTGCACCGGTCTGCAAGGTAAGGTAACCAGTAAACCGTGGAGCGGATTCCTTACAATGTGTATGTATAAGTCACACGTGTGTGGATGTGTCCTACATGTACCAAGTGTAAAACTGTTAACAGAAACCACAATTTTGTCGCAAATGTTACTGTCATTTAGCATTTATAATTTCCCAATATGACAATGTTGGTAATATTTTTGGAATGTCAATCACGTCACTTCATCATTATCATGATGATAATTATCAAGTATTCTCACAATTGTAACGTCAATCACGTGCACATTAGCATAGACACACTTTTTAAGACAACTGTTTGTGTCTGTATCAATTTGTGTAGGATCCATGTATAACACCGACAAATGATAACAGCAGCTTTATTATGGTAGCTTATATCATCATATTGACTATACTATTTATTTTTAGAACGTTTAATAAACACAGTAAACTATAGTTAGTTAGGTTAATGAAATATACACAGAAACGTACTTCATTACATGATGTTGATGTCATATTCAGAACATCATGCATTGTAGGGGACCACAACATCTGGGCAATAACATTATTTGCTACAGTGCCAAACCATTTTATCAACATACCCATGTAACAAGAGATTTTTAACAATAAATGGCTAGTTGGTTGTAAGTGTCCTTTACATTGGGAGAAGGAGTGGCTCAGTGAGTAAAGACACACACTGGCACTGAGAGTTTGAAGCAGGGGAGTCTGGTTCAATTCCCGGTGTCGGCTCCTTGTGACCTTGGGCAAGTCACTTTATCTCCCTGTGCCTCAGGCGGCAAAAAATAAATTGTAAGTTCCACGGGCTAGGGACCTCAGCCTGAAAAATGTGTCTGTAAAGCGCTGCGTACAACTAGGAGCGCTATACATGAACATGCTCATATTATAATTATTATTATTGTTACATAGTTTCGACAGTCATACGTTCCATTACACAATAGAATACACAAATGTGTTAGCAGAGTGGGAATGGTTGTTATATATAAAACACACCATGCCATAAAATGCTAGTAGTAATTAAAGAACACTCAATAAAAATTCATGAGGCACTCTTTTGCAACATCATTATGTTAATTAAGTGCTTATGCAATATAGGCATAAGGGTATCACATTTTTAATTGTTTGTTAATAAGCGCTGCAAGCAATATAAAATTAGTTCCATATGTAGTATAGTAGTCGGTGGCTCCTCCTCACAATCATCTCATATAAAGGTAGACTCTTCTGAAATCATACATTGATCCGATTGTATCTTCCCCGACATCTCTGAAATACAGCAAACACATGATGGTCAAAGATAGCACCTTACTATATATGTATCCGTGACAACGCGTTACACAGCTCTATATGATTGTGTACATACACACGTCACTCACTTATATGTTAGAAGTACAAGTGTACATCAGTATGTAATGTTTCTTTAAATTTGTAGCAGGCATAACTATGTATATGAAGTGAACGTTGGCTGTATACTAAAATGTGCGCGCACATCTTAGTGTGCGCATGCACTTCACGCTTGGGTCGACTAACTGTTAGCGCATGCGCAAAACAATGCGTACGTTGTGCGTTCAATACATGTTGAAAATACCAGTAAACATAAAATCTTTATTTCAACTACAATGAAGACGAAACTACATTCGTTCTGAACGAGTACATCTGTATTCTTTTTAAACAGACGTGTTTGGACAGAAAGCACGGCCGATAACAAAATGCGCAAATGCAATACGTGTGACGTCATGTTAAGCCAGTGTGAAACGCACGCTAACACTCCTCCCACTCAATTAACATTCGGCTAACGCCCAGTGTACGCCCCCACTGTATGACACACTGCAGTTACCGTTACTATAACAAAACAAGACAGCCAATAGGCTTTGAGGCGCGCACGTCGCTTGGGGGCGGGACTTACATCCGTAATCCTTTTTAAGGACGCCTTGGCCCATGACAAGGGTCCCACGTCATACGTGGTGGACCCGGTTTTTTATTTTGTAGATGTTGCATGATAACCAAACAGGTATGTGTTAGAGTTATGGTAAAATGTTGCTAATATGTTTAAAGGGATAGGAAAGTACGTATATTTATTCCGTCAGCAATGTGTACTACTCTTTCAGGTTCTACTATATTGTATTAGGAAACAATTTGTTTGTGATCGCTACATGTTATGCAGTGTGCAATGTTACGCTGTATCCACGCATTGAAAGTGAAAATGGTGGTTACAAAAAAAAAAAAATGTAAACGCAGAGTCAACGCATAACGATTGTTATATTTACCATTCTTCTAGAATTAACTCTTCGTCTGCCTGCAACTGTTCGCTCCAGAAATGCAAGGCATTTTCATCCACGCTTGACCCAAACGCTGAATCCAGTATGACACACATCTCCTCCATGAAGCGCTCATAGGAATCGCCACTGCTTTCTTCAAATAATTGGTCCGGAGGTAGGTTAATTTCTTCGGGTACCCATTCCAATGCATTTTCAGCTGAAAGGCTTGGTACATAATCATAGTAGTTATGTTCTTGTACAATGTGGGTTTCAGGAATGGAGGGTGCAGATATTGCAGCAGGTATCGATTCACACGGAACAGTAGTAGCGGATCCATTGCTATTGGCATTAGGAATAAATATGCCATTAAGCACAATATGTGTGCCCTCTTTCACGGTGAAATGTTTATCCTTGGCAATCTTCCAGAAACCATACCTGTCTTCTAGCTTATCCTGCACACGTTCAAAACAGTCATTAGTTGATAAAGTGAATCTTACTGAGGAATTAAAATTGCGCGCATGTCCACGTTCTTGGTAATAAGGATATTTGGCTCTAATCAAATCATAGATTTGACGTGTGTTAGCTTTGTGTCCGCAAGTGGACAAAATCGCTTCTGCTATCATGAATTTATACCCTCTGTGCGGATTCATAGTCGTTACGAATTCATCAGCCATTGCAGATTAACACAAAAAATGTGTGCAGGTCTCTGTTCTTTGCTCATAAGAATGAAAGTGGTCAATGCCTAACAATTTGCTGTGTTTCCTTTTCAAGGTCATAAAAAGTATCAACTGTTACTCCTTTTTTTGAAGCTCCAATTGGATATGTTGAATTAATTGGTTGAACGTTTGTGGTTTCTGATAGCCGTTTGTCTGACAAACATGTATCATTTTTTTATCTCTTTTCTCATAACACACCGAGACTTTTAATTAAGTAACATTGTGGTTTCTTGAAAAATAAAATAGATCACTGTGTGAAAATAGTGCTTACACAGCCATATCATGAAATACACAGACACCTGCAAAAGGAAATGTTTTTTTTTCCACATAAATTTCTGTGTGTATTTGAAAGTCTGGTTAACTCCCTGTCTGCATCAGTTGAAGTACGTCTGTATATATATCTATAAATATATCTCTCTCATAAATATATATATATATATATATATATATAATGCAGGAGTACACACAACATATTGATGGCAGTAAGTAGGCCTTGTATGCAACCTATTCAAATGGTGTTAAACATGAGTGAATTAAGTAATAAACATTTGTTTTAGGCCAATACTGTTATAGGCTCACAGTTAGTATAGTTCTCAAACATTAGGCCTGTATTCTTAAAATAGTGTGTTTTCACAAGGAAGCATGAAGTGTATGTTTTTGGTAAATACAGCAACAGCAAATCACGCAGGAGTCCCTTAGGGGGTTAAAACAGCTCCTCACTCTATTCTTCCAGTGGGTAATGACCACAGATGATAAAAGAATTAGGGATAAAGGGGAAAATACCCCACACATGAGAAACAATGTCAAATGTCACAGTGAAATCACACTATGAATCCAGCAGAAATCTGTTAATGGTGCTCAGAATCTGCAGGACAGAGACAGTCAATAGAAAGAGGTGATCTGGCACACAATCAATGAAGCACTATGATGTCACCTGCCGGTGCCCATGGACCAATGGGGGTCGCCCTACCAGGTCC